>OOFC01017517.1:12570-33399 GCA_900323345.1 Pseudochromis fuscus
GAAAGTCTACAAGAAAGTTTTAAAAATTACAAAGTAAAATCTGAGTATTATATAATAATAAAGTCACACATTTAGAATTCGTAAACAGGTGAAGTTTTACATTTTTTCTTACTTTAATTTCATACATGCAGATTTTATTAAGTCATTTAAAAAAAATATTTCTTGTAAAATTTCAACTTTTTTTTCTCACAAATTCCTTTGAATGTTACCCTCCCACTCTGTCTCCTTATGTTTTTAAACATCAAATGCCCCCAATTCTCTGTCATAAACAACACAATCTAAATAATCAAAGTTATTTTCCCTTCAGAAGAGGTTAAGAGCACTGAAATATCAAATTAGCTGCATACTGCTGCATTTATTAAATAATAATAATATTGTTTTATGAAGCTAGAACACAAGTAGCTAAATGAAATGAAACAGTACATAATTTGTAATTTATTTCTTAGTGTGAGATATAGTTTGGTTTTTCCAGTTTTAGTGGAATCATTTTGATGTTACTCTCAGCTCCACATGTCAGTAAAATGTCTCCCTCTCTGTGTCCAGTCTCCACGTGTCGCTCAGTGCTCAGGGTCAGACGATGGTGTCGGCGCTGGTCTTCAGCACTCTGCTGTGGCTCTCCCTCATCCTCGCCCTCAGGTTCTGCCTGAAGCTGCTGCTCTCCTACCACCAGTGGATGTTCGAGCAACACGGCCGGATTTCCAACACCACCAAAGTCTGGGTGGTAAGGGCGTCGTTCGGCCTCGCTGTCACAGCTCCCCCCTGTGGATGCTGGGTAGACGAAATCATTTTTGAGTGTTTCCAGAAAAAAAAAAAAAGTCTCAAATCTCTGAACTCTTTGTGTTTCAGACTCTGGTGAGATTGTTCTCCAGCAGGAAGCCTCTACTGTACAGTTATCAAACGTCTTTACCTCACCTGCCTGTTCCTCCCATCAAAGACACACTGAGCAGGGTGAGTATACTACAGACTGTCTATAGCGGGGGTGGTCAACCCTGCATGCTTCAGATGTTTCCCTCTTCCAACACACCTGATTCAAATGATCAGCTCATCAGCCTCTGCAGAAGCCTCATAACGACCCTGATCATTTGAATCAGGTGGATTCTGTGGATACCAGAAGTGTCCATATATGAAGGGAGGAATAAGGAGGAGGTCTGACCCTTAAACATGACTGTATATGAAAAAAAAATGTATTGACTGAATATTTAATGATTGAAAATTAGGATTTTTGAATTGAAGTCAATTGGAGCTTTTTGGAGACAGCATCTAGTGGCCGTCAGGAGTATTGCACTTTTTTGCACTTCGGCATTGACCTTATTTTGGAGCCCTGCTTTCTGTGTCCATTTCTGTATACAGTCTCTGGAGTGTCCACACACACACACACACACACACACACACACACACACACCCCTTTACAAACTGTACTATTTGTAGGACTTCACTCATCAATCACCAGGAAGCATTCATACCTCCTGATGAATGACTTCCATTGTGTGTTTTTGAACCACTTCCACATACCTTCAGCTACAGGAACAAATATTTAAATTGTCAGCTCTTTGAGGACAGACTTACTGACAGTCAGTTTGTTTCTACTAATTCTCAATATTTTTGTAACTAACAGTGTTCAGCTTTTATCAACTTTTTATACTTTTAAAAAAATAATTACAATTTTACTTTTATTTGTTTTATTTCCTTTATGCTTTTTAAAATTTTGTGCTTTCTAAAATCCTTTCTAAGATTTTTTATCTTAGACTTTTTAAGGGTCTTTTCTGGCTTTATGTTTTTAGAATTTGCAGATGTTTTTTACTTTTTTTGTTTTCTTAAACACATTTTTTTGCCTAATTTCAGCATTTCTTGTATAAGAATAATTTCAGCTCTCAGTGTTCCCACTGTATTTTCAGAGAAAATGTGTTTCCTAGTTTGTTTATGAACGTGTTATACAGCTATTGATCTGAATCAAATAATGCAATAACTCTTCAACCACAGATTATTACTGACAGTTTACCTCTGTCTCTCCCTCCCTCTCTTATTCCCAGCACTTGGAGTCAGTGCGCCCTCTGTTGACTGATCCACAGTTTAAACGGATGACAGACCTGGCCAATCAGTTTGAGTCAAGCCTGGGGAACCGCCTCCAACGCTACCTCAAACTTAAAGCTCTGTGGGCCACCAACTATGTAAGTGTATCCATTTCCATAAGTGCATATATGGAAATTTTGCTGTGACAGTCTGGATGGCTGTAGTGCAAGAAATGGACATTATATTATCCATTGTTAATGACAAACTTGCAAGGTTTGCAGTCTGATCCCAGTCCCCTGTATCTTGCATGATTATGAGAGTGAATGAATTAACAAGAGACAAAATACTGTATAAAGCCATATGTACGGTTACTTTCCAAACTCTAACCGCTAGTCAGGGTCAGGTTTAAAACACACCATGGGCCTCTTCTTCCAAACAAAACATATTTTCTTTGTTTATAAAGGGGATCCAGATTCAAAGCAGACATAAAAATCTTTCAATTTAACAAGAAATTAAAAGACATACATACCCCAAGTGGAGGAGTTCAAGAGTCTCAGGGTCTCAATCATGAGTCGGGGAAGAAGGGATCGTGAGATCGACAGCAGACTGGGAGCAGGGGCAGCAGTACTGCAGTCACTGTACTGGTCCATGGGGGTAAAATTACCAGTCAGTCTACATCCCTACCCTCACCTGTGGTCATGAGCTTTGGGTGTTGACTGAAAGAATAAGATCGCGAATTGTATAAGTGTATTTTGGGGATTCGGGCATCTAATCAGGAGGATGCCCCTTGGTCGCCTCCCAATGGGAGTTTACCAGTCATAGCCAACAGGGCGCAGACCAAGAGGTTAGCCCAGGACCCACTGGAGGAGCAGCTGGGGATCCCCCAGGATGAGTTGGAGGACATTGCAGGGGACAGGGATGTCTGGGCTTCCATGTCACCCTGTTGCCTCCATGACCCTGATTGACTTAATGGTATAGAAGATGGATGGATGGATAAAAGATATGCATAACTGCACGTTTTCACTTAAGTACTGTGGGAAACCCTAAAAAAATCATATTCATTGATCATAGAAATTATTTTTCTATCCCTTTAAGTATGTAAATGGTAAATGGAGTACATTTATACAGCGCTTTTATGACCTTAGCTAGATCCCAAAGCACTTTACAAGGCAACTCATTCACCCATTCACACACATACTCACACACCAATGGCTACGGAGCTGCCATGCAAGGTGCTAGCCACCATTGGGATTCAACTTAGGGTTCAGTGTCTTGCCCAAGGACACTTCGACATGTGGACAGGAGGAGCCGGGGATTGAACCTATGACCTTATGATTCCCAGGTGATACGCTCTGCACCTGAGCCACAGCCTTGACTTGACGAGGTGGAGACAGTTGGATTATTAGTTTAGCAGATTGCATCAGCATCAAAGCTGGGAGGCATTTTGCCATGAATGAATGTGCTAAGTAACTTTTACCGACAACTCAGCGGTTGTTGGGACATTTTTTTTTTCTTCTGCAGAACAGGTTTCAATCCCTGAGTGACGACTGATGGAAATACATGTGTATTGCTGCACTTACTTGCACTCCACATACCTGTCAACAGTCTGCCCTACTTTCTGCCTCTTGGCTCTTTCCATTATCAGGGAATAATGTGCTGAACAAGTGCAACCTGTTCTGACAGTAACAGGGGCTGTTGATGATGAAAATCACTGCTGTGTGATCCACCATGATGCTCCTACTTTGTCCAGTTTAAGCTTCTGGATTCATGCACATGTTGAGTTGAAATGCTTTGCTTCACAGGTTACAAGAGCAGAGGATAGGTTCAGGTTTTCAAAAAATAAAGTCTCAGAAAATCATTATTTCTTCTAATGGGTGGAAGACAGTGTTGCTATTTCACCACAAGAGGGCAGCAGTGGTAAGTGTGTAGCATCATTACAGCTGGATTATACCTTGATGGAGGTCTGCGTTCACTGAGTGCTTTCTAGTTTCTTTATACCTCCAAACCCCAACATTTAGTGGAGATCTCCTGCAATTTATTGAGTTGTCTTATAAATTCCTCCCAGAAATCTTCGACCAGAGCCTCCAGGTCTCTAAACTGTAACAGGGAGTTTCAGTGTTAACCAATAATATGGGTGAATGACTGGTGTCTGATATTGAATAGAACGTTCTGGAAAACTTAATTGTTGCTGAAGTTGCTTGGTTTCCTTTGTCCTGTTTGTTTGGACTGAACAGAACAGATTTGAATTTTTCCTGTTTTGGTTCCAGGTGAGCGACTGGTGGGAGGAGTACATCTACCTGAGGAGCCGAGGTCCAATAATGGTCAACAGCAACTACTATGGCATGGTAACCAGCTGACTTTTCACATTTACATAAATACTGAGCTGGACTGAAATGTGTTATTAGTGTTAGGCAAGTTCATTACAATTACTAGTTACTTCTGTCAAAAAGTAATTGTTGCCTTTTAATTAATGCACAGTAAAAGTTATTTATTACTAAGAAAAGTATTATTATTATTTTTTGTTATTTCCGCTGATGGTTCAGTATATGCAAACACATTATTTTAATGTTGTTTAAATTCTATATACACTGCCCCATTATCACTGTGGTGAAAGTAAGTAGTGGAAACTCCACAGACTAATGTTACCCTTGGTATGTAGAAGCCGCTGGTGTTAACAACCTGAAAACATAATTGAAGGTAAAACATCAACATTTTCACCAGACACATAATTAAATTTCACAAACTACTGTCTATGGGTCTAACTACATCAAATAGGTCACAACATGTGAACTTGAAGCTTTCAGAAAAACTTACAATGTCATAAATACCACATGATACACAAGGCAGCGTTGACATGGACTCTTCTCTTGACCTCAGGGAACATGGCAACATAGGTTGTGTTAGAGTAATGAACCTATTTGTATTTAAGTAGTTGTAACACAGTTATTGAATATGAGAAGTGCTTGAAATTAGATATTATAACTCTGTCTTTCACAAAAAATGCAATCAGCCTGATTAGTTCATTCATTACAAGGAGAAATAAATTCTCTCCCTGTGTTATTGTGACCTGCCAGTCAGCTCTTGTGTGAAAAAAGTGAAAAAATCATCATGAGTACATGTATTCCTATAAATATGTAATTTACCCCATCGATAAGGTGCTGGGAAAGTGCTTGAATTTGCCCTTGTGAAATATGCACGAACAAATTTTGCTGATTACTGCCTAAACTAACAGCGATAGTGATGTCATTGCTACTTGCGCTGCACTTTTGGAGACAAGGTTGAGCCAAAGCAAACACAAGTACGCCAACTTAACGTTTCTGTCTGCCTTTAATCCATCCATCAAATCTTTTTTATTATTCTTCCTTCCTTCTCTTTTTGTTCCATGTGTTTCCTCAAAACCTGAAATGTTGAGTCGAAATGTGTTTTCATTCCACTGTCCGTGTGTTTGTCCCTTCCAGGACTTCCTGTATGTGACGCCGACCCCAGTGCAGGCCGCCAGGGCAGGCAACACCATCACCGCCCTGCTGCTCTACCGCCGCAAGGTCAACAGGGAGGAGCTCAAACCGGTGAGGCCAAACACCTTTCTGCAGGGGGTGGGAAATGAATGGATTGAATTGTGTGTTTGCATGTGTGTGTTTTGGGGTGACAAATAAGACACAAACAAATACCATAATGTCTGCCATACACTCCGCTCCTGGTCGCATTTAAAGTGTCAAAATGAGGCTTTGCTCTAAAAATTGAGCAATTGTACTCATCACACTGAGGTAACTGGAAATACAATCCTGGAGGCTGCTACCTTCTGCAGTTGAGGTAATTAATAAAGTGTGTGTGTGTGTGTGTGTGTGTGTGTGTGTGTGTGTGTGTGTGTCAGAGTCGTGTTCCAGGCACCGTCATCCCTCTGTGTGCCGCTCAGTGTGAGAGGATGTTCAACACAACACGCACACCAGGACCCGAAACTGGTAACACACACACAGTTATAGCTGCACAACGTTGATTGTTGTATCTCATTATTTCTCTGTTTATTGTTGATCAGACTGAGCTGCTGTTCCCAAAGTTAAAAACCAACTACAATTATTATAATGGAGTCCAAGTGAGGGCTGTCACTGTGGGTGAAAAGTGAATTTGAAGTAGGTTGACTTGTGATCCAGCAGAGGGCGCTATACAACTTTTCTTTATCAGTTTGACCCGATTCACCTATCAGTAAACTCAGCTCTTGGACAGCAGTGAGCCTGAACATGACATCAAAACTCTGTGGGAGTATTTTGGGTTCTACACCTTGGATCTAAACAGTTTAACAAAAATGTTTGCTGTGTGTGAACTTTGTAAAAGGGCAGCTGTCTTTGCTGTATTGAGAGCAGGGTAGTGACATGCGGTATGATGCTGTGCAGTAGTTAATACAGCAGAATGTGATGTTAGATGGTTTGACAGGCTCTGAAGTTGTGAAAGTACCAAAAATTCTGACGTATTCCTGTGTTTCAGGGAACAAACGTACATATTTTAAAACATGTCATGCCTAGTCCAGAAACCAGAGCTTTCCACATGTATACATATCTAATGAAAAATACACACGCACCCGACGACATATGGCCTCTCACTTATTCAAGAAAACATGTATTGGTTTATTATAGCCCCCCCATATAGTTCACATAAGTGTTTTTTTTGTCCTGAATCAAATTTTTCAAGTCGACCTTCCATTGAAATGTAAAAAAAAAAAAAAATGTGAAAAATAATAAATGTGCACAGTGTGGATGTACTCTGTTGTTTCCTGGAAGATAACAAATCAACACCCTGTCTTGCGTAAAAGGACGAGTTAGAAGCCAACAAAACCAAAATCTACTTCCTTGCTGTGTGTTTTTACACCCTCCTCTGTTTCCTCAAATCTCTTCTCGAATACCAGTTTGCTATCTAAGGAACCATGCCCAAAAATTATCACATGAACACTTCAATATTTTCTGAGGAATTTACTGCTGCACAACACCACTAAACCGAACTTATCTATCTATCTATCTATCTATCTATCTATCTATCTATCTATCTATCTATCTATCTATCTATCTATCTATCTATCTATCTATCTATCTATCTATCTATCTATCTATCTATCTATCTATCTATAACAAATACCTTAAAAAGCCCCAGTTAGAAAAAATAAAAACAGTAAATTACACACACGTGCTGACTTATTATAATGTATTGTCAGAGCTGATGAAGTCGTGATGAGCCAGGGGAATATTCCTCCTCTTCTTCGCAGATGTGCTCCAGCACTGGCAGGACAGCGAGTTCGTGGCGGTGTACAACAGGGGGCGCTTCTTCCGCCTGTGGGTGTACCGGGGGGGTCGGCTTCTGTCTCCAAGAGAGATCGAGTTCCAGATCCAGAGGATCCTGGATGACCCTTCACCCCCGTTACCTGGAGAGGAGAAACTGGGGGCGCTCACTGCTGGAGACAGGTACAAACAACTGGGCACGCTTTGATACACACAGCTAATGTCCAGGGATATGAGGAATTGTTTTGAATTGTTTAAAATTGGGAAACAAGACAACTGAAAAAACTTTTTAAAGGAAACGTGTAGGATTTAGTGGCATCAACCAAACAAAACTGCATCCTCCATCTCTCCTCTATGGTTACTGTCTGAAGCCGAAAAAGATTTCAACACATAAACCACCAAAGATCTCCCCACCTATGACTTCATCCAGTAACCAAACCCTGTGTAATGATGGGGATACTTTAGGTAGATAGTTACTAATTAGATATAGAGTGCATGGCCCTGCCGCTCATAGCTTCAGTGTAAGAGCCACTATTGTTATTGTTTCTATGTTTCACTTTTTGGCTTTTAATGTCAGGAGTTTTGGGCAGATCTCAAAACATCACTCTTAATTTACTTAATTAATTACAAGTTTTTGCCCCTAAGTTAACTGGTAATGCGGTTGCTGTAGTGGTTTACCAGCTAATCTACATCCCACCCTCTCCTATGTTTGTGAACTGTGTGTAATGACAAGAAAGAATAAGATCGTGGATACAAGGGACTGAAATTAGTTTTGTTTGCTGCAGGAGAGGGTGAGGAGTTCAACCATTAGGAGTTCAGAGTAGAGTCACTGCTCCTCCACATTGAGAGGAACCAGTTGAGACGGTACAAGCATCTGATCAGGATGATGCACCCTGGTCGCCTCCTGTTGGAGGTTTACCAGGCAGGCATGGTCAACAGGGCGGAGACCCAGACATGGGCCCAGCACCCACTGGAGGGATTATATCTCTCAGTTGACCTGTGAGCAGCTGGGGATCCCCCAGGATGAGCTGGGAGAAGTTGTAGGGGACAGCGATGTCTGGGTTCCCCTGCTTGCTTTGCTGCCACCACGACCCGGATGGCTTTAGTGATCTAGAAGATAAAAGGATTATGCTCATGGTCATGTTCTTGGTGAAGAGCATTGGCATCAGTCCAAAAACATTTGTCTCTCATCACAAATTTGTGATCTGGGAAAGACAACAGTAGAGTTTCTTAGTTTTTGTCTCACGATTACTTTTTGCTTCAAGTTTTAGCTTCTTGCCTGATGATGATTCTCTGGTTACTTTCCTAACTATGTGTGGTCTGCCATTGAACACATTTTGTTTCTTAAACTTATTTTCTTTTTCATGTTCCAGCTGCTGTGTCTCTTCTTCTGCCTTTATGTGGATTGTCAGTGCAATCAGTTAAACTCAAGCTGCTACATCAGGATTAAAGGTTCAGTCTAGAACCAGGGTTTGGTTTGGACAGCAGCCTCCAGGGGAAGGGGGCAGATCCTTATGTAGACACAGGGCTCTTTGTAAGGTGATAAAAACACAATTATGCTGTTTTTCAATTGGTCATAAGCTAATGAAAACACAGTTATTAGTATAAGCAGTAAGACTTTGATTATAGTTGTGACAGCACTTAAAATGTATGTTTTTAAACTCATAAAATCGAATTTCACTTTTCACCACAGAAACACAACATATCACATCAGTGGTGGTACAAAGGAGTGTTTGGCTTCTGCTAGCTGCAGTCTGATCACCAGGTGGCGCCAGAGTACATAGACCAAGCCAGTCTTTATTGTCTGATGATAGCAACAGCATAGTTTTGTAAACTGAGGTACTTACAGGAAATCATACAAAATCCCTGTTGTGCTCCTCTTTTGTGACCTCCAGGAAAATTAAACAATCTGCGTGTTATTGTTGAAAATATCTTTCTGCTGGCAGTGGATAAACTGGACACACGGATATTTGTGGAGAGACACGATTATTTATTTGAGTTTTTCATGGTGAAAGTAAGACTAAAACAATGAAGGTGCTACGGTGCTCTGCTTTGTGCATACAAGCAATGAGGTACAGTTTCGGTATCTGTAAATTGAAGCATCTCAGGGCAGGTTACATAAGGTTTAAGGCCTTGCAGTGTTTGTAATATAACTTGGCAACATTGGGAAAGGAAGAAACATCTCAGACAGAACCAGACTCTTTGGGATCAGCCGTCTATCTCGACCGGTTGGAGGAAGGGGAGGCCAAAAAATAAAAATGAAACAACAGTAAACACTGAGCACGTTGAAAAGGTACAGGAAAGAAACAGTACAGAGCACAAGAGAGAAAAGTCAGGAAGTAAATTATACTTAGGGGTGAGACATATTAACACTTAGGATGGGAGAGAGGAGAGGAGAGATCCACCAGCAGCTGAGACCTGTAGCAGCATCACTAAGAAGATGACATGAGGTTTAACTACAAAGTCTATCAGAAAGGAAAGCTTGAAGCCTGATATCAACCCTTTACCACCTGAGCCTGCAAATTTCCACCTGGACTTTTTATGCTTATTTTGATTTCAAATTTAACCTGCGAAATTTAACATTCATGTGCAGTTGCAGCATTTTTGTTCACTAAAACTCTAAAATCAAAATCCGTTCTTGTGTTTTTCTGCTTTTCATCCTTCATCGTCACTGTTATTACAGTCTTACAACAGGTAGTATATAGAAGTGAAGTGCCAGTATAAGTTACTGCCTTCTGGTCGTAGATTTTTAACAGCAAAGGTCAGAACAAACCGGTACAAAAACTCATTTGTACCCATAACCATCGGCCTCTTAAACAATAATATGCTGCGATGATTGGTCCTCGAGACACCGGTGCATTTTGTTTATTTATTTATTTATTTACTATTTATTATTGTGTGTATGTGTGTGGTGTCTTCGTATTTCTGTGGTGTGAGGTTCTCCTTTTGCTGGCTGCACAACAAATTGCCCCCATGGGGGATAATAAAGTTTTTCTAAGTCTAGAAAATCAGCTGTTTGCGGCTTCTGGGAGAGGCACTAGTGAAATTACGACACCATATTCACTTTAAAGTGCATAATCTCAGCTCTGAGGAACGTTTTGTTGTTGTTGTTTTTTTTTTTCAGATTGCACAAACCATGACATTATTACGGTAATTCAAAGATGCATGTGCAGACGTATTGCCGAGGATGTGCTCGGAGTTAAATGCTTAAAAGTAGAAGGGTCTCCTGTAAACTAAGTCTCCATGATGGCGGGCTGTGGCCCTGGTCACACTTGGTCTTAAGTTGCACCTCAGGTGAATGGATCACAAGTGGACCATGCATTTTGGTGGTGGTGGTTCACACTTGTATTTATCATTTGTCATCATGTCCTCAATATACAGGTTGTAGTTTCTCTTTAAGCTCATCAGACATTATTGGATGTAGATTTAGTCTCAATGATATAAGAATGTAGAAGAGAATCTGTGGGTGGAAAAACATCTGTGACAGCTAATGACATACCAATAATAAAAATGTACGAGTATTTCAAAATTGAAAAGGAATCAAATTTGACCTGAAGTTTTTTGGAGCCTGCATCATGGGGCCATGCAGGGTAATGCATTTTTTTGCACTTCCACATTGGCTTCACTTTTGAGACTCAGTGGCTACATCTGGCTTATACAGACAGACTTTTCTGCCTCCTGATCACAAACTGGGTGGAGCCTGAAAACTAAAAGCTCCAGCTCCTGTTCTCCTTTTAGAAACTTGGAAAGGTCTGCTATGGCGTAATTTATTTATTTTTTTCTGGTTTCAGACGGAAGTGAAGGAATGTAAAAGGTGAACTAGTATCAACAAACAAGGGAGTGACGTGTGACATTGTGATAAGATGAGATGTTGAAACTTGGCACAGATTGTGTGTGGGGCTGTGAGTTTGCTATTTGAGCATTTGGAGCCAAAGTGTGTTTGTGCTGAGAAACAAGAAAGCACATCTGCTCTTTGCCCGAAAGCACTGAAACAGACAGTGAGAGATATACATTAGCGATGATTCTCTACTTCACACTCAGAGAACTACTTTCATTACACTCTTCAGAGGCTGTTTTTCTAGGCAAACCTCCTTGGAAATGGAAAGTAGTGTATGGAAAATATTCACCTTATAAGAATAATGGAACCAAATGATTAATTCCATAATTTATTTACGTGACACATCTATTTACTTAAATGTCACAAATTATTAGATTTTTTTTTTAACAGAGAAGTCTGGGAAGAGTATTTATTTTTGACATTTTTAATGTGTAGGAACCCTGGTTTAGAAATGCTCCCACACTGTTGCAGACCACATCCTGTGCCTCGCCTCAAGTTGCTCTGTTTTTCACCTGTTGGTGTAAAAACTGCGTGACACACACTCAGATGTGCCAACTCAGCAACTGTTTTGAGTCGGATTTCATAACCAACTAAAGAAGAAACAACTGAACTCAAGAGTGACTAGTGTACCACAGTTTCAAGAAATAAACGTGTGGTATTTTTTGTCCTCAGCAAGATTGGACCAACCACTGACCACTGCTGCTGTAAAAACACAAGTTGGAGCATAGGTGCTGGTTTCTGCTGTGAAGCAGGTGGAGTACTGAAGTGCTTGTCCATGTCCAGCATCGCCAAGAGAATTACAAGTTGCAATTTGCTAGTTGGATGTTGAGGCTTGAGCCCAAAAACTTCCCTTGAGCCCACTGAGCACAACTAAACTTAAAATGAAAAAAGTGCAACTAAACTTAAAGAGGACCTAGTATGCTCATTTTCCAGCTTTATATTTATAGTCTTGGCCTCCTCTAGAGTAGTTTGCATAGATTTCAGTTATAAAAAGAGATCATATTTAGCTTATAATGTCCATTTATACAGTGTCTCATTTCATCCTCTGACATGAGCTGCTTTGAGACTTTTACTTCGACTGCTAACGTTAGGGAGAGAGACAGGAGATGGATTATTAAAAGCAGACGGCACCAACATTCACCACAAGAAAGATCACAGCAGGATGTCTGTGATTGGTAATTACACTCATGAGCAGCTTAATGTCGAACATACCAGTGGAGTCAGTATTTAATCACATCCCACAATTTCTATGTCTATTTTTCTATGTCATCTGTGTATGTATGGGAAATGCTGAAAAACGTTGACACAAGTGGAATTTGCAGCTGTCGGGAAATACTATAGATAAACTAACTTGTAAAAATGTTAACAACTGTATAGTATCTCCGTGCACCGGCAGATGTTTATATGCAGCTGGACATGATTTAAATAAACGTTCAGTTCAAGAGAGGAGGATTGGAGAATGTGGTCTGTTACTATGGCGACCGTGATCCTCAGAACAGCAATGAAACAAAACTGATTTCATATGTCACAAAGTTAACCTACCAATCAGAGGGTTTTCAGGATGCCTCAGTCTGAGTACTTTCCTCACAGGGATTACTGGTACATCACTTTACCACATGATCTGAAACTTTATCCATGTGTAGTATGAACAACTAACACTGTCAAACAGTAGGTAGAACGGAAAGCACAATAGTTCATCTCAAACTACTACACCCAAGAAGCGTGAATATTTTTTGTGATCTTATTGTTTGCTGGAAGATTGTAGAGCAAACAAGGAAACTAAATGTGTTGAAGAAGAACAGCATGCATCACTAAGTCCAGGGAAGCTGTGGGAGGGAGGGTTCAGTGATAACTTTAGACTTTAAAATGTCAGAGGATGTTAGTGTCTGTTGTCAGAGTGTTACCCCAGCTCCACAGTTTATCCATTGTTCACCCACAGGGGTCTTAATGCACGACCGTACTGTTGAATGCTGTGTACAAAAGCAGTCATAACAATCCAATAGTGTCCAATAGCTGCTGAGATGAGTCAGTCTGGACTAAAATCAAGCAGCAGTTTGACATCACAAGAGCCAGTTTGGCTAAAAGGCATTGAAAAACATCCATTACAGCATTTTCCCATACATTACTTTAGTAGTTTGCAAACTTCACTCCAGTTGATGGACACACACTTCAAATGATTTGATTGTCTTAGATGGATATAGTACTTCTAGGACAATAACAAATGGGAGAATGTGGGTTTGTAACAGCTCCTTGTTGCCAGATAAGTGTTGGCTATTATTAAATCCGTCATCTTGATTGTGAAAGAAAATATCTGCAATTTCCTCTTTCATAACCTTCCTGTG
Organism: Pseudochromis fuscus; assembly: GCA_900323345.1. Taxonomy (NCBI): domain Eukaryota; kingdom Metazoa; phylum Chordata; class Actinopteri; family Pseudochromidae; genus Pseudochromis; species Pseudochromis fuscus. The sequence goes on from OOFC01017517.1 coordinate 26,025, forward strand.
CACTCATTTTTTTTTCTGTTTGGGTTCATTGAGAGATGTTACTTTGTGAGCATCTGTGAGGTTATCACTGACTATAGACCACTTACAGGAATATTAATGATCATGAGTTAATAATCACACTCTTTGTGTGTGTTACCCTTTCCCAGGGTTCCTTGGGCTCAAATGAGAAAGCAATACTTCAGCTCTGGCGTGAACAAGCGATCGCTGGACGCCATCGAGAGGGCGGCCTTCTTTGTGACCTTGGACGACGAGGAGGAAGGCATGAAGGGAGACGACCCAGCTGGAAACTTGGACCGCTATGCCAAGTCACTGCTCCATGGGAAATGCTACGACAGGTGAGGAAGTCACACGGAAAGAAATACATGGGTACAAGAGCCTCTTTGTCTTGTGCTGAAGTTGTGTGCACAAAAACTGCAGATCACACGTCAATCTCCAGAACCACAGCTTCTTTGTAATACAGTGAATGTTTAGGTTGGATTAGGTGAGGGGTAAACAGGCAGGTAGTCTAAAGTCATACCTACAAAACATCCACAAATCATAAGTTTGGTGTTTCCATCCACGTGTTGAAGAGTTGCATTGTAACAAAAGCATTTCACCGCAGATTTATTTAGATCATAACAGATTTAATTCAAGCAGGATTCCCCTAAAGTACCACCACAGAGTTGTGGACAGAACAGAAAGAGGAAGATTTGGATTAACATCTAGTGAAACCTTTTATTTTTCCATTTGTTCCTTCGTTTTGATCATCTGTGTGCCGCATGACACACGACTCATTCCTCTTTCTGTTTAACTTTCTCCAGTTGCATCAGTGCGTTTTACATCCTCTTATCTGACTAAAAGCCTCACTCTCGGCTTTGCAATTACAAAAAAATGTAATTATCTCTGCTGTGTATACAACTGTGTAACTACGAGCTGATCGTGTCCAAAACTCCCTCATTTCTTGTCCTCTCAACACTTTAAGCCAACTCCTGCAACCCTCTGTGACTCTTGGCAGCAGTGGCAGTAATGCGTATGTCTTCATTCAGGACAACGACACAGCGTCCTTTTTTCTCTGGCTTGCATCACTGACAGTGGTGGTGGTGGTCTGTCTTTGTGAATGCCTGGTACTTTCTCTCACACGGTTAAAATGCAGACATTGTTAATAAGATCAGGTGTGCTGGGCATGAAGGCAGCAGAGTTGCCTAATTCTTACTTTAGGCAATGGAAGTTTATTTATAGAGAAACATCAAATTATACACAGAGCCAGGAAAAAACTGAAGCACGCCAAGTGAGGGAAATTAAAACCAACTGAAGACCATTGTTGAAATAAACAAAACTGGGGAAGTGGTGTTTGTGGTGTCTTCACCTTGAACTAACCTAAAAATCCTTAATTTATCTTTAGAAAACAAAAAAGACAGTAACGTGACTACTGGTCGTCTCCAGTCCGAACTAACAAAACAAACTAAAAGAACCAAACACCCACAATGGAAAACATGTTGAGAGTCAGTGTCAGAGACCGTGTTGGTTGCAGGATGTGTCCTGGGATATCAGATCACAAGTGGACAGCTGAGACCAATCTTTGTTCAGACCTGTATTTAACATGGGTCTCCAAATTGCGTTGAGATGCGACTACGGTAACGTCTGGAGTTGTTGCGTCACTCACCAGAAGAGTGCCAGGTTTTGTAAACAGTTAGCAAAGTTAGCTAAAAGAGAGGAGAAGGCAAAATGATTCATGAACTATTGTACAGGCTAATCCAGCTGTTTCAGAGGTCAAAGTCGTTTGAGTTGCAAATGAACACAAAGTTTAGTTGTTGGCTGTTTTTAAAAAATATTTGTGTATTTTCTCTTGTCCACTTTTTGCCATGTCTTAATTTTTGTTCCCCCATCCCCCAGATGGTTTGACAAATCCTTCTCCATCGTGATCTACAAGAATGGGAAGAATGGGCTGAATGCAGAGCACTCCTGGGCTGATGCACCCACAGTGGCTCACCTTTGGGAGGTCAGTGTGTGTGTGCGTGTGGGTGTGTATGTTATATAAATTGTATATAAAAATGGATGCAGCACCAGGTCTCAGAGGTGCAACGAAAGCTCAATACCACCATTTGTCACTAGATGGTGGAGACAAAATCATCCTTTTCAATCCTGAAATACTCAGTTAATACATTTTCCCTGAAGTCAGTCTGATGTCCTCTAAAGTCACCTCTTCTCAGTGATCTGGTCCATCTGACAAAACAAGATCATTAAGAAGGTATTTAGCTTCAAAAAGAAGATTTAGGGGCATGGTTAGTTTGATTGACAGACCCACCTCCTCACTCCTCCCTTCATATCCAAATATGGTCACTTCTGGATCTAAAAAAACAGCATGGCCATGTTTAAAAGCCTAATTTGTGGGTTTGTCCATTCTATGTATGGTCTGTGGTGTGTTCACAGGCTTGTGCTTATTGGCATTTATCCAACACAGTGTGTCACCCAGATGTATTCACAGTGTGACACATCCTCTTCTTAGAATTGGCTGAGGGGGTGAGAAGAACAACAGCAGAACAGAAAATTACAATATGGCTGCTGTTAGAGTCCAAAACAACAGAGATCCCAATGACTGAGTCATATCTTTATACTTTAACAGTGAGTTGAATCAACGGTGTAAAATTTGACAACACATCAGGCTACTGCAGTAGTCTCCTGAGCAGTGGAAACAAAGCAGCAGGTTTGATGACTCATTTTACTTTTCTCGAGAATCTGTTGTGTCCAAATGCAGCAGATGTCTACTGCTCATGAGCGTCTGATGGAAAGTCACCAAGTTTAGGGTACAGGGTTATTTCCAGGCCTGATGGGGAGGGGGAGGGTGGCTGCTGAAGCACTACTCCTACGGAGGCAGGGCAGAGGGGAGTGGAATTTTCCAGACTGGCCTATCGCTACCATTTAAATAAGTCATTAATGTCATTGTCGGTGTAAAACCGGATGTGCAGACGTTTACATGCGAGATAGTTTGTTATTGTACATGTTCATTGTTTATGTTGTGTGCAAGCCTTATGAATTTGTATTAGGATTAGTTGCAGTGCTGTGTTTACATAAGCATTTTTTACATAGTTTGTGCACTATCGTCATACTGTGTAACACCAAGCACAGTAAAAACAAATACCATATCATCTTCTTGCTTCTTTTATGTAAAGTATTGATCAGAAACCTATCAAACTACATTTGTTTGATTAGACCATCTTTTAATTACTTTCAGCAAAGAAGGTTTTGCTTTTATGATTTTAACACTTGGGCACAATCAGAGGATGGGATTGGTTCACGCAGTATAACATCAGGATTCAGTCCAATCAGTAGAGCTGGGTTATGCCTTGATGGAGGATTGTGCTCTCTCAGTACTTTCTTGTTGACTACTGGTTTTACTGGAGGAAATACACTACTTCAGCTAGTTTATATTACACTGGATCCATAGGAATAGTTGTAGAGCAGTTTAAACAGCAATACACTAAATGTAGAGACTGTACAGATACTGCAGCATGGAGAGGTAGTGTGACAAGGGAATATTTGTTGTTACACTTTTCAGAATTTTAGATTTTGATTGGCTGCTATGATTTTCTTTGCCTGTAGTTGTAACCATAGCTACAGCTTCTCACACACTCCACAGCCACGGCAGCAGCTGGTCACATTGTTAACTAGTGTCCCACTGCATATCTTGACATTTAGCTGCTGGGACCATAGACTGTATAGAAGTGATGGATGTAGCCAATGTGGTGTCATGTTTGTTTGTGGACTCACATTTTGAAGTCAAAGTCACCATGGTTTTTGTTTGAGCCAGAAGTGACCATATTTGGATATGAAGGGAGGAGTGAGGAGGCGGGTCTGACCCTTTACCCCGAGAACACTGCCCAACGTGTATAGGACTAGGGATGCACCAATCCACATTTTTTCACTTCCGATCCAATTCCGAAAGCTGAAATTGAGTATCTGCCGATACCGATACTATTCCGATACCAGAGCTCTGTTTGCTTTAATATTATTATTTTCATTATTGTTGATTTTATATGAGGCTGTAAATACAGGATCACAGGAAACCTGTTCTGGAGCACAGGATTCCTGTGCTTACTTTGAATACAATAGTATTGTAGCAGATCAATTAGATGTTTATAATGTTCTCAAATGAGCAAGACAGCACAGGTGCTCACATGAAAATACCTTATCACTGAAAATATTACTCAGTTTATATTATTGCAGAGTTGGTGTGGTTTCCCTGGCGACATGAAACGTTTCACTGAGACGTATCACGGCACCCGTTAGCTTAAAAATGACGTAGAAACAGAGGCAGAAGTATAACTATCAGAAAAAATGATTTATAGCGGGTATTCTAGTTACAACATGATTGAGCTAGCAAAGCAGTTTTGTGTTGCTATGTGGGGTATTTATTTATTTATAGCCCATTGGTTAGAGACTAGTTCACCTCAGATCTCATGTATTTCCACTGAAACGGAAAGAATACTAGAAAAATACTTTTATATTCTGAGAGCGAAATGCCCACAGTCTGAATACATTTTATTTTGTTGGTAACAGTCGCGAAATCGCATTATTACACGGAGGGTGTGCTTGACCATGACTGTGATGCTCCTTGTGATGCTAACGGAACGAGGCGCAGTACACGCTCAGATGTAACGATGTTAAATTAAGTTTGTTGTTATGTGTTTAGCGACAGAGCTTCTGCCTCTCGGTACAAAGGCTTTGTAAACACTGCACGTTGCTGTCTTGTTTCGCAGTGTTTCTAGTGTAAAATACTTCCACACAGCGGACATGTTGTGATGAAAAGTTGGTTAGCCACAGTCCTGCTAAATGCTCACTGGGTAGCTGGGTGCAAACTGTGGAATGGATTGAACGGAGCCCGTCTATTCGTGCTCGTCTCTCCAATCCGCTTCTCGCCTCCGTTCAGGAAAACCACTCCACAGTTTGCAGCCAGCAGCAGAGCAGCCGACAGGGAGTCACTTGTAGAGTCATTTCAGCAAAAAATATAAAAGCACAGACGTGGGTTATGGATCGGAAATCTTAGCAGGCTGGATCGGAAATTTCTGATCCGTGATTTACGCTGGTGTCGGAACCCGATACCGATACTGGATCGGATCGGCCCCATCCCTATATAGGACTCGAGTTAACCCTTGAATAAGCCTCCAAACCACCTGTAAATCGTTGGAGAAGGGACTTGTCGTAAAGCTAACCATACCCCGAAATCATCTTCTTTTTGAATCGTAATATCTGCTTAGTGATGAAATGATTTCCAGATGAACCCCCAGATCATTGAGAAGAAGAGTTGACTTTAGCTAAAGACATCAGAATGACTTGTGGAAAAATTATTAAAATTTAGGATTTTTGTATCAATGGGAGCTTTTTTGGAGCCAGCTTCTAGTGGCTGTTGACCTCACTTTTGAGACCTGGTGGCTACATCCATCTTGTATACACAGTCTACGGCTGTGATACAGACCAGCAGCTGAACTAACCACAGCACGTGCGCTGTACCCTTTTTGCCATGTCCACAGAGTGATATAATTTTCTGTCATTTCCCTCTCCAGTATACTCTGGCTACAGACGCCTTCCAGCTGGGCTACACCGAGGACGGCCACTGTAAAGGCGAGGTGGAGCGCCTGCTGCCCTACCCACAGAGGCTTGTCTGGGACATCCCCTCAGAGGTATGAGCAACTTGCAAGACCTGTGTGTGTGTGTCTGTGTGTGTGTGTATGCCCTCACTCACTAATGTCGTTGTTACCACTCCACACTGTTGGAATCTCAGTAATGTTTTTAACCCGTTACTTGTATCTGTCAGTACAAGTTGCCATGTGTCCGAAGACCATGCAGAGCTGCCTATGTTGTTGCCTACACTGTTTTTTTTTAATGTTTGTCGGCGACATCATGAAAAAAGCACTAAACCAATCTCCATAATGGGTGGGATTTTTTTTTACCACAAGAGGGCAACAGTGTTCAGTCTACAGTATCAATACTGCTGGATTATGCTGTGGCAGAGGTTTGTGCTCTCTGCGTGTATTCTAGTGTTGTATTATGAAATGGGATACGCTTGTTGAAGCCAATAATGTAATAACAGCCGATAACGTAATAAATTTGCCCTTTTTGAAATGTAATAGGCCAATAATGTAATAAAAGTCCTGAACCGATAACGTAATAACTGTTGGCCAATAACGTAATAATTTATTGCGTTTTTGGCTCAGTTATTACATTTGCAAAGTTTTTTTTCTTTTACCAGGCCAATAACATAATAAGCAGCCAATAACGTAATAAATTATTACGTTATTGGCCAAAAATTATTACGTTATCGGTTTAGGACTTTTATTACATTACTGGCCAGTGATTACATTATTGGCCTATTGCATTTCAAAAAGGGCAAATTTACTACGTTGTCGGCTGTTATTACATTATTGGCTTCAACATACGTTTTTTTGAAGTTGGACTTTTTGGAGATACATTTTTTTTGTGCAATTTATTTTTAGTATTTATTTAATTTCTTCCTCAGAAGCTCTCCCAACAACAGCTTATTTTGTTCATATTGATTGACTAGAATGAAGATTGTACCCAGGCAAAAGGTTCATGGATGTCATTACTTGAATGATCAGTATCATTTGGCATCATATCCATCAGTTTCCACCTGCATAACTTATCTCCCACTGACATCGTGAGAGAGGAAGACAAATATTTGGATCGCTCAGGCCACAGTAATAAATACAGGAAACTGCTTTTAATGTAGGAAAAATAACTGAAGGTAAGATTTCTCCATACCACTGCCACCAACTTTTAATGTTAAACCAGGTATTGGAGGACAGTGGTGTAAAATATATAGCTATATATATATATAATATATTTCTTCCTCAATGTTAAAATCTTGACAGGCTGCACATCGTGCTCCTTTTCTGCTTCTCCTTGTTTATTGTCAGTTTAAAATGACAAAACCAATTAAATCCAATGAAACAAAAACATGCTTGTCTACATTCCCAGACTTCACACAGTAATTGTGACTTGTTTGGATCATGTTTTTGCTGTTTCCACTGTTATGTTAATGATAAGGCAGGAGGCAGTGCCAGGTTGGTACTGGCTTTCTTTAATTTGTAAAGGGCCGCTCCCACAGCTAACATTACAGGCTCATTAAAGTTGTAAATGCAGACAAAGGTTGTTACGAGGTATTTGCTGCTTTTTAGTCTCACCGGTTGCTCTAAAACAAGGAAAGTTTTTTTTTTTGTTTGTTTGTTTTTGGCACAAACAATGATGATACAGCTCTAGTTTCATGTCCAAACTGTCGTGCACTAAAACAGATGACCAACACTAAAACAACAATTTGCAGATTGTCATGTAATAAACAACAATAAAAACTGATGCAAAGATGGAAAATTTAAGTGAAAAT
>OOFC01017525.1:0-11280 GCA_900323345.1 Pseudochromis fuscus
CGCCCGGCTCTCCCTCCGGCCGGCTGGGGAGTGGGCGCGGTGCTCTCCTCTCTACCAGCAGCTGGCAGCGAGGAGGCTATGTCTAGGAAAGAGACCTCTGCCAGGCCTCAATTACTGGGAGGAATAATCCAGGACACACTGAAGCAATTACAGCCCCATATAAATCAATATGCTTTGGGTTAAAAAGTGATCTGCTCCCAACACTCTGGAGAGGCTCTCACTTAGTCGGCCGTTTGATTTTTTTGCTGAGCAGTTTCTCTTGAAGCACAAGGATGATGCTGCTGCTGCTGTGGTTCAAACTCAGGCTGTCGGGGGTCAGGTGACACTGAGCGGGAGGAGGAGCCGACGGTGAATATCGACCTGCAACCACCTGGTCTGTGCAAAGATAAAGTGACCAATGAGACTGGCTGTAAATGACCATGCAAACTACAGTCTTTGTGCAGGTGGTGTGGAGCAGGACGTGCAGTACGGCTGTTCATGAAGGTACAACCTGGATCTTTTCTGTAGCAGGAAGCTGCAGATTGTTGCAGCAGGAAACACTGACAGCTCCTGTCCCCTGAAGGCCCAACCTCTTTATCATGACTCTGCTGCCATCTACTGGTCAAACAAGAGAACTGACTACACATCAAACCGTGACACACACAGTCATCCTGCCTGCACCTGCACACATCAACACATTCAATGAAAACATCAGATAGAAACATTAACATCAAAGGAGAAAGTTGCATTTACAACTTGATGTTTTCAGTAGATTGATATCATCACATCGTTCAGTGTTTGTGCTCTAATGCTAACATGCAATCATCTGATACAACATCCAGAACTGCTGTGCACAACATGTAACAAAGAAAAGTTTTTGCAGGACTGTCGTACGAGCACAAGGTTTGAACACTGCTGCAAAACCAATGACCACGTCAGTGCATGTGGAGCCTGGTTGATGAATGTGCACTGGAGCATGTATCAATCAGTTCTCTCTCCAGGTTTTAATGTAACAGCAGAGCCAGAAAGCTGAAACACTTCATACGTACCACATGGTACTGGACACATCACGACTATGCAAGTAAACAACTGAAAATAGTTCTGACTGAATCATTCAGATTTTTACCTTAGATTCAGTTTTAAAATTTGTCTTTCATCAATGCAAAGAAAACTGATCCTGAAAATAGATTTTACAAAACACTGTGACTGACGTGATGAGTGGATTTACATCAAATTCATCAGTAACGACTTTAATGAGGATTTCAGTCAAACAAGAAGGAACTGAAAACATCTTGGATGTAAAGACTCGATGCTGCAGTGACTCATTTAACAAAACAGAACCAACCTATAAACACTGAGGAGCTGCTGCACCACGTCCTCCTCCGGGGGGTCCATGGACTGAACCTCATGAACACCTCCAAACATTTATTCAGTCTTCAATCCACACAAAAGGTTTCGTGACCTAAACTGATTTATAAACTTAGTAACTTGAACGTGTAACTCAGCACAAAGGCTGACGTTAGCCACAAAATGCTAACACAAACACAGACGTGGATGGTTGAAAACTTCTTGTACCAGCCAGCAGCACACCTGTCTAATTAGCACCACTAGTATTTGTGCATCCCACCTCACAGTACAGAGCTCCCCCTGCTGTGGCCAAAGGAAATTACACAAACTAAAACAAAACAAAAAGAAATGTTCTGAGCAGATGGTTTGTTTATTGTTGAGAAATGTAAAAATCTTTAGGTTATAAAACCAAAACCAATCAAAGTTGAGCTCCAACTACAATAACTCGTCACATCCTCTCATGAAATTAAACATCAGGTTTAAAAATATTTGGTTTGGTCCAACCAGCAGTCGAAACCAAAATACATTTAAATTAAAATCAAATTAAAGAAACTACAGGTTGTTTCTGTTCTGTCATGAGTCTTAAAAAACCAAGGACGCCTCAATAAAATGTAAAGTTGATTTATTTCAAAAATACAGAAATAATTCAGTATTTTCCAACATGTACACACAGATCATTCACAACATGGATCAACACATTAATGCAACAGGAGGAAAAACAATAAGACCAATAAAGTGATTGAGTGGAATTGTACCGGCAACCTGACGTTTTGTAGAGAAACAGAAAAGTTTTCTACTGAAACTCGATCCTCACTTCGTCAGTGAAGGACGACTCCAGCTTCACGTCGTGAGTGAGGGCGTGTTCCCACAGGGACTTTTTCTGGAGGAAGGCTGAGCCACACTCCTCACATACGTAACTCTTTGGCTTCCCGGCGTGTGTCCGCCTGTGTTTCTTCATGTGATACGACAACCTGAAGCCTTTGTCGCACACGTCACATTTAAATGGCTTCTCCCCCGTGTGGATGCGCATGTGCGACTTCAAATATCCCGACTGGATGAAGGCCTTGCCGCACACTTCGCACTTGTACGGCCGCTCTCCGGTGTGGTACCGGTTGTGGAGCCGGAGCTCGTTGGCGGTCAGGAAGGTCTTACCGCACACCGTGCACTGGTGCGGTCTCTCGCCGGTGTGGATGAGCTCGTGTCTCTTCAGCGACGTCTCCTTCATGAACTGCTTCCCGCAGCTGTTGCAGGGATACCGGACGCCGATGTGGATCTGCTCCACGTGGTTGGTGAGCTGCAGCTTGGTGCGGTACGCCATGTCGCACTGCGTGCACGCCCAGGGCCGCTCCTCCGAGTGGGTTCCCATGTGGACGGTGAGCTCCGAGGCCGAGCGGTAGCACTTCCCGCACTGCCAGCACAGGAAAGGTTTCTCCCCCGTGTGCTTCCTCTGGTGAACGGTGAGACAGTTGGAGGACCTGAACTTCTCCGGACACATGCTGCAGATGTAGGGGAACTCTCCTTTGTGGATTCTCTGGTGGATGGCGAGGTAGGACAGCTGGATGAAGGTCTTGTCGCACTGTCCGCAGGGAAAGGGTCCGGTGAAGCCGTGCTGCTTCTCGTAGTGTTCCCTCAGGCGCCTCAGGAGGGTGAAGGTCTTGTCGCACATGGTGCACTGCATAGGTCGGTGCATCAGTTTGTGCCTCTCAAACGCCGGCTCGTTGGCGAGGATCTTCCCACACTCCTTGCAGTAGAGCGGGTCGTGGATCCTCTGGTGAACTTTGAGCAGCGTCACACTCTTGAATTCCTTCGCGCAGTCGTCGCATTTCATGATTTCCCGTAGTTCCACTTTGCAGACGTTCTCCTGATGCTCCTTCAAAGCTGACAGGTATTCAAAGTGTTTGCCGCAGTTGGAACACCACACGGGTATCTTCAGCGGCGCCCCCTGCTGGGCGTCGGCGCTGGTCACTTGCTCGCTGTGACTGGGCCCTGCTCTGGGCTCTTTCTTCCAAGGGAATCTGGTGGTTTTCTTGTGACAAATGGCATAAATCTGGTGTCTCTTCAGCCCGTGCATGTGTTTAAAACGCTTCTTGCAGTGGACGCAGTGATACGGCCGATCGTCCGTGTGACACTGTATGTGCCTGTTCAGTGTTTTGACGCTGTCGAACGCCCGGGAACAGACAGGACACACCTTCAGGGCTTTTTTACTGACTTGTACGGGCGCAGGTGGAGACTCCTCACAAGCGTCCACTGGTGCATCCGGATTACTTTCTTTGTTATCGAGGTCGACGGTATCGCCGCAATTCTGCGGAGTGTCTGCTTCGGCTAAAATCTGTTCCACCGTCTTGCTCTCCTCCTCCCTGATGCCTTCGTGGCCATGAATGATCTGATGCTTCTTTAACGTGTCCTTGTACTTGAAGCCCTTCTCGCAGGTGATGCAGATAAAGGGACGCTCTTCCGTGTGGGATCGTAAATGCTTTGCGATGTCCGCGGTGCAGGGGAGTACCCTGCTGCAGATGGGACAGATTTTACCGTCCGTCAGTGAGTCCGAAGGCGGCAGAGGATTGGTGGGCTGGATCTCCTCCTGCTGCCTCCTCTTGGGTTTTTTCTCCTCTCTGCTCTTACAGATCTCCTTCTGGTGTCTCTTTAAGACGTAAGGATTCTTGAACTTCTTCTCACAGAAAGAACACCTGTATGGACGCTCCTCTGAGTGGGACTTCATGTGCCGCTCCATGTCCACTTGTCGAGCAAAATATTTCCCACACAAGGAACAGTTTTTGTTTTCCAACATGTCGGACGTGCTCGGATCCCCTGAGTCCTCCTCTTTGCCGCTGTTACTCAGCTCGCCTCTCTCGTGAACACGCATGTTGTGCCGGTTCATGTCGTAATGGTCCCTGAACCGTTTGTCACAATGGGTACATTTGTACTTGAGGTCTCGGTTTGCATCATGAGTTTCCTGGTGTCGTCTCATGGCCGCTGCCCGGAGGAAAGTCTTACCGCACACAGGACACGTCTTGTTGTTGGGATATTTCTTTCTTTGCCTCTTGGCCGTCAGCAAGTCTTTCTGGTCTTTCACAGCTTTCCTCTTCAGCTGCAGCCTTTTGCTTTGTTTCAGAGGTTGAAAAGCTGCCGGCTTCAAGGCGTCGCCCGCATCCTCGTTAGTTGCCGCTTCGTCGGCCAGTTCCTCCTCGTTTAATTCAGGATCGTCTGGCTCCACGAAGCCAGACTGCTGATCAATCTGAATGTAGTCCAGCAGCGTGACGGTTTCACCCTCCACCTGGACGGTCACGCAGCCCTGCATCTGCTGCGACGAAGACTGCAAGTGGATTTGGTCCGAGTCGATGACCACCTTCTCCAGCTGAGGGAGGGACAACGAGGAGAGGATGCAGTTCCCGAATGAAGATGGAATGGTCTGAGATTCATCTGTGAGACGAGAAGAATCACATCAGGTTCAGGATGAGCTGCTGTCATTTGGTCATTGTCAGAAATGTTCAACCAACAATAAATGGATCATTTGACACTTGATAAATATCCTTTGTACAAACAGAATTTGGCACCTGACAAAGTCGTGGAGGGTGAGACTCACCAGATAAATCAAAATGTCCGAGCGTTGTGTGGTACGTGAGCACAGTCCTCAGGTGCTGTGGGTCGGGAACTGAGTGAGCACACTCCTCCAGGGCCGAGGGGACGGCGCTGAGCATGGACGCCGTCTGGGAAACAAACACCACAACACAAAGACTTTCATGTTTTCTCTCTCATCACATACAACTAGCTTCTTACTGTAGGATTCAGAATAATACAGGCTGCACAGAGATGGTATTAACTTGCATATTGAGTCGTACAAAAAGCATCTTTCCCCTTTGATTCCCAAGCACAGACTGTTTATAGCAGGCGTGTCCAATCCTGGTCCTCGAGGGCCGCTATCCTGCATGTTTTAGATCTTCCAACACCTGATTCAAATATTCAGTTCATCATCAGCTCTGCAGAAGCCTGATAACCATCCTGATCATTGAATCAGGTGTTGGAAGAGGGAAACATCTAAAACATGCAGGATAGTGGCCCTCGAGGACCAGGATTGGACACGCCTGGTTTATAGAGTGGATGAAGCTAGCACAACATCACCCGTTGGTCTGTGGACTTTTACTAAATGTATTTTTCCACTGAAGTCAGTTGGAGCCACTGTATTTTGGAGCCAGCATCTAGTGGCCATCAGTGGTATTGCACCTTTTTGCACTTCTGCATTTGCTTTATTTTTGAGCCTCGGTGGCTTCGTCCAGTCTCGATATTTATTGGACACCACAGATTAAAGTTTGACTTTTAAAAGTGATTCTGTGACATCGGGAAATTCCCTGTCAAATGATTTGATTTGAGTGGCTGCAAACAGAAGTTGAATGATACTGGGAACTTTGAAGTACCTGTTGAATGTCTGGTACTGGAAGAAGCTTCTCAAGTCTGGACAGGAAATCCAGCATCAACACCTGCAGGGCACTTTCATATTCAGGTCCAAAGTCTGTAGGAAAAACATCCTGGAAACAAAATAACCACAGTGCTCAGCAACCACGACACCGCCGCGTACCGTAAACTGTTGTTGTACAAGTAAACACACACCTGGAAGAACTTCTCCTTCTCCTCAGGGTCCTTCAACAACAACTCCACTTGATCCACAAAGTTGGACTCTGGAAACTCGACCTCTGCAAAACACGGCTGGGAGAGAAAACAAACGCACAGTTATGATTTAAGAAGTGAGAAATCTCCTCTGACGGGGACACGTGACAACGCTGTCGACCTGCTCGCCACATGTTAAGAAGCTGACCTGCGCCGCCCACGTGGAGACGAGGGCCTTGATCCGGTCCAGGTGCATCTCTATTGTTTCTGTATCCGTGATCTGTTCGGCCCGACACAGCTCAAGAACCACCTGCGACAAAACATTTCACCACAGGGTAAATACTACAGGCTGCTGTTCACATCTGGGTTTAAGATGCTCTCAGGCGAGTGGATCTCAAGTTTGTTCTCGCTGGTAAAGGACCGGACGATACGAAGGAGACTGAACATCAGGAAAGTGGCAGCGTTCAGTCCTGCACTGACCACAAACCCTGTGTTACATCCTTATCGAGGACACATCAGTGTGCACACTACAAAAGATATGTGGTCACATGTGTCCCGGACCACCCCCACACGTGGTCCGAGTGATCAGGTCTCAGTGAGTCTTGGAGGTTGTTCACACTCTGTATTTACTGCAGTCCACATGTGATCAGATCTGAACAGACTCTGCATCGTATCATACTCAGATAGTTACTGATTACACACTGACAATAAATAATAAGAAGTGGAAGAATAAGAAAAATGGATGTGAATGATTGCACACAGTCCGGTCCTGACTGGGGGGAGGAGGGATGATCACTGTGGGTGGGAGAGGTTGGGGGGTATCAGGGTAATTAAAGTGTCTAACAGCAGTGGAGACAGAAACCAGAGTCCTACCCGAGCCCTGAGTCCCAGGAGGAGCTGAGCTTTCTGATCTGGGTTCAGCAGTTCAGGTACGATCTCTGTGACCGTGCTGATGAACTCCTCCACCATCCCGTAGTCCTGCACGCTGCCCCGCTGCACCACCTGCCACATGGCTGCAGACACCAGGCGCAGAGGAGGGATGAAGAGGCGGAGAGACGGCAGCAGCAGAGGAGGATCTGGAAAATGGTTTTTTTTACAATATTAAAACACAAACTGATGATTAACAGCTCTGGTCTTTATATAAACAATAATTCTACACTGAATATTTCATATTTGGAACAAAATTCACATAAATAATATTCAGCTCCCCCATTACTACACATTATAAGTGAGGAGTGAGTGCAGATGTGCAGTCTGTAGGAACACAGGTTTATTCTCTGGACTAATTACCTTCAATTTGTTGACAACGATGGAACAAAGATAGTCAAACATTAATATTACTGACATGTCAACACCCAGCAGCTACTGTCAGTATCAACTCACATCTATAATCACTTTGAAAAAGACACAGAAATCACTTTTTCTATTATAACAATGTGAATATGACACAAATTGAATTAAAGCCAATAATCCAGTAATGATCAAATCCATTTACAGACATTGTATTGACAGCTGAGATGAACTGATCACTAAAATAATCAGATTAATTATAAGTTACATGCAGTGCTGCTGAACCAGCTGCTGTTCTTACACTGGAAGAAAACATGACACCAGTTTTAATTATCCACCAAATACTGACATAACCACAACATCAAATCATCGGTCTCTCAAACAACCTCAGGAAGAGCCAATCAGAGACCTTTAGAGCTATATTATTATAAAGGACCCGCCCTCCTCTGAAAAAGATACAGATTCATTCAAACTAAACCAGGAAGACTTAAAAACACTAATTCTGTCAACTGAAGAACATCCTCTTTCCCACGGTCACCAGCAGTTTATTACCATGAACTACCTCATGTAACTGTGCTTGATGTTCACATATTTTAATTTCCACATGTACCATTGCTGATGTTGCACACTACTTTCTACAAATATATACAAACATGATGGATTTTGTGGCTCTGTTTTATCTGCAGTTATATTTTTGCATAGTTTATATTTCTACTGTATTTTACACATGTTGCCTTTTAAAACACCTGGATTTGAATCTAGTTTTTTATATAAAACATATTCTTTCTTTCTCTTTTTTTTTTCAATCAAATTTTCAAACAAAACTTTTCTTAAACATGTTTTTAAGTTAATGACAAAAAGTCAAACTACTGAAAAACAGTCAGTCTGAGGTCTTACAGGACCCTGATGGATCAGGGACCAGAGTCAGTCCAGCTCCAGCTCAGAGACATCGACACCTCCTGGATGCGTTCACGGACCGGACAAGCGCGTCGTAATTATGACCTACAGGGTACGAGCGCTCCAACGAGGCGGTAAATAAGGCAGGTAACAAAGTTGTTTGATAGTAAAAATGACCACACATCTTTAACATGAGGTTGTCCTTCACTCACAGCACACTGGGACACAAAATTCGTTTCAGTTTTAACGTTTTTTTTAACTTCCATTTTTGGATATTAGCTCCCAACTATTTTTGTTTTTAGCCACAGCCGCTAGCTGCAGTTTCAGGGGGAGTCCGTGAACGCAGCACTTTACCAGCCGTTAACAGTCAGTTGCTAACTAACCGTAACCACTGCGGAGACAGTGAACTAACCGGTCAATGCACATTTACAGTAATAAAAACAACACAACCGGTGGTTAGTTAACTACACCAGCTGACGTTAATCTCATTCCTTTAATCACCGCCACCGCACACGTTAGCTTCCGTAACGTTAACACAATGCTACCGCCATCTCAGAGCGGGGTACGCCATGTTCGAAATCGGGCGCACACACGGTGAAAGAAACGCGGATAACTCTCGATGGAGGGTGCGTGGATGTGTTCACGGAGGCTTACCGGCGTCCACGCGATGCGGGCTCTCCATGTCGTCTCGGAAAAGTAATCCACGACAGGAGCACACCAACCCGGGGTCGTTGTGAGTCGACGTCCGCCCGACCCTGCGGTGCGAGTTGGCGGGGAGGAAGGGCGGCTCGATATGCTGCTCGGAGTGCGCAGGCGTACTTTGTAACGCAGGTTTCACCGGCACCACTCGGCCGTCGCGGTTTATCGTGGGGTGGAGTAACTCCCACGACCCGCGGAGACACGGGTTCTGTGAGGGTCTACCCGGAGAACCACTTCTTCTGACAGTTTGAGGAACTTTGTGGCTGTTTGCGGAGGAGACTCATCGTTGTTCTTCGTGTGGTGAAAAGCCGGGCTGACACGGAGCTGCGCTGGGTAATACCGCCCCCTTCAGGCCGGATGGGGAAATGAACCCAGACATTATATCAGTTTCTGTTTTGATTATTGTAGTAAACTCAGAAGGAATACTGAATACTGGACCGTACTGTGACGCTGCTCTTTGTATTATAAACCAATATTTGTGTTTACATCCCCACATATTTATATGAGTTGTCTCAGCCCAGTAAGATGGGCTGTTTACACTCAACACTTTGTTGTTTATTAGTTTTGATCCAGCATGTTGTGGTTTTTAGCTCAACATTTTATTATTTTTACACTTGTTTGTTGTTTTTACTTTAATTGTTTTTAACACAGTATTTTGTTGTTCTTATATAAAACAAAAAAAATCCGACAACAATTAACTGTTGGGTAAAAATAACAAAATGTCGAGGAAAAATTACAAATGTTGGGGTGAAAATGATCAAATGTTGGGTCAAAACAATTCAGTCTGAGCAAAGACTAGTTTACAGTGGAGACAGATCAGCCAATGAGCATGCAGCCCCAACTGTTGGTCCCGCCCACTGCAGTGTCATTTATATGTTAAAATAACATTCTGAAAAACACCACTGGGAAATAAACTCTGCGTCAAACTAAGATTAATGAGATTATATTTGATAATAATAGAAAATCTTTAATAACAATGAATTCATATTTTCCATGATAATTAACTAGTTTCTTCATTGAATTTTGAGCTAATTGGAGCTCCGTATGACATGATGGACAGTAGAAGAAGAAACAGAGCAGTTCTGCCTTTGAGTAACTTCTCCTCAGATACAAGGACACTGCAGCGTCCTCTGAACAGAATGTGACAGATCTGGACACGTCCCAGCTCCGGGGTGTTTCATCGATCCTTGGACTTGGAGCTCAGTACGAACCCTCCTGACAGCTCCTCACACAGTCCAGTGGACTGTCTGCAGTCACACTGATGAAGAAATACAAGGTCATAAAAAGTCTGCCGGCTGCTGGGACTCCTCCTTTTTTAAAGAGGTTTCTTTTAATTCTGTCTCCACCAGTGAAGAAGGACTCGGTCGAACATTTTCCCTCGTGAAAACACCGTAAACGAGGCTGAATGACAGGACACAGACCTCCAGGGGCCCCCAAAACACAGATGGACTCGGTATTATCTGGATCTGTGTCGCTGGGTCTTCAATTTGAACCACATGGGAACAACAAGGGCAGAGAGGAGACAACATCTAGTCTGAAGATTTAAAATGGTTTTACTTTATATTGAACTAATCTGTTGTAAAATGTGTTTCATCAAATTATTTCCACACCAAGAAAAAAAACAACAGCTCAGAGAAGGTCACCTGACTCCATCACAGGAGACCTGCAGCCATTAATTATCTCCATCCAATCAATGGATTGTTCAGCTTGTATTAACATATCCAAATTACTTTGCAGTCAAGGATCAATGATGTTAGAAGAACTGGCAAACCTCCACACTGGAGGAGCTGGAGTGTTAATTACCTCATTGCTGCCTGTAGATTTTCACTTGTCAGATTTCTAATGAAGTGATCAATGAAGTGATCAATGAAGTGATCACCTCAGCTGTGGACTGTCTGAGGTCTGGACATCTGGGGACATAAAGGAGCTGATGTGTGTGGTGGAGTCACCTGAACCCATCACTGGTTATTTATTCATATACACAACTGTGGAAAATGCTCCTGTACGGAGTTCTGTTTGGATCAAAATTCAATTAATGCACAAGTTCATCATTATGAAATATATGAGTTGTTTCTATACCTGTTTATCCAGTTGGGTCGTGTAACAAGTTAATTATGAAATATTTATCGTATTATAGTTTTTATTATTGTTACAC
Organism: Pseudochromis fuscus; assembly: GCA_900323345.1. NCBI lineage: Eukaryota > Metazoa > Chordata > Actinopteri > Pseudochromidae > Pseudochromis > Pseudochromis fuscus. The sequence continues at coordinate 10,970 of OOFC01017525.1, forward strand.
GTGTTTTTTTTCTTTACACAGTATTTTGTTGTTTTTATCTAAAACAATACAACGTTGAGTTTAAATTAACTTAATTAATTAAATTAAGTAAATACTGGACTGAATACATGCTGTATTCAGTCCAGTATTTACTCCAGGTCTAGGTTGTTTTTCCTCAGATCCAGGGTAATAGTACGGAGTCTCATTGGGGTCAAAATTCTTATTTAAGTTAATAATTCTTAATTGACTAATAAGATACTTATTATCATTATTATTATTATTATTATTATTATTATTAATAAATATGTATCCATTATTATCAAATATGATCT
>OOFC01017530.1:5872-30631 GCA_900323345.1 Pseudochromis fuscus
TAATCACACAAGGACTACCGTATTTCCCAGATTATTGAGCGCACCTGTCTATAAGCCGCTATTGAATTTATTCGAACAGTTTCATGTGGTCCACTCTGACCGGGTCTGATGTGACGAGGCTAAATGTATCGGCATGGAGCTTGCTAGCTTGTAAAAAGCTAACGAGCTTCCTGCTGCCGATACATGAGCCACACCGGTGTTTAAGCCGCAGGGTTCAAAGCGTCAGAAAAAAGTAGCGGCTTATAGTCCGGAAAATACGGTACTTGAGTAGGACTGGGTCAGAGCTTGTTTAAACTAATGGTGACATGAGATGAGGGGCAGCAGCAAACAAGTGATCTGTGAGTGTGAGGTGTATCAGACACGAGGAGAAGACCAAGAGAGATTACAGACAGGGGACACAGCACTGAGCATGACAGCACCATGACAGGAGGACGCTGACCAACATATTGAGAGCAGCATATTTCCATTCAGGCTGAGCAGGGTCAATACCTCAGGGGCAGTGCAAGATGTAAATACACAGAGCATTGTTTAAACATCCACCTAACTCCGCCTCTGCCTTTGCAACTCTTCTTTCCAAAACCTGATTTAGACATAAACTGCTGTTTGTTTGCATCTGCCAGCCGCACCTTGATAGTTTGCAAACTAAGTTCACAATGTGGACAGATGTGAGATAAAAACATTTCTCAGTGCATGCCTGTGGATGGATTGGCATCATCCAAATAGTGCATCAGATCACATGCTGATGCCAGAAGGAAGCTTCTGCTCGTGAAGCTGAAACCTCGTCATAAACCACAGCGAGAGGCCGAGTGCAGAGAGATTGACGTCTGGTTTCTTCTAACTTTAAATTTTCTGTTTCCATCCAATGCACTCACCACTGAGATTTTAGATGTCTGTTTTAACTGTCAAATATTAGTTATGTTTGATAAATTACATGAATGTTTAGATTATAAAAGATTTGTATAAATTACATTTGAAAGCCGTTTATCTTCATCATCCATATTAATTATTTCATGACTATGTCTCCATTTTCTTTTCCAGCTACACATGGTCCTATGAGAAGATCAACGTCAGTATGGTCCTGGTTGTCACGGGTCAGCTGGTTTGCTCTTACGACGAGGAGTTCAGGAGACTCTACGCCCGGTCCACGGTACCTGCAGTCCTGTCCAGGGGCAGGTCGCCTGTCCCATACCTGAAAGACAGCGTGGCTCTGCGGAGCCCAAACTCCAGCCAGCTTTCTCTCAATCAAATTCACATGAGATCCAGAGTGATGCACGGCATGAGAGGTGCTCAGGACGACAGGCTTAATGGCCCCATGATGACCAGGGGTCTGAGCATGCAGGACAGGCTGCACCAGTCTCACTGTCCCGACATCGGAAACTTGGTGAGAGGACACAGTTATGGTGGAGAACTGCAGAAGCTGAACTCCATGACTCGACTGAGGATGGGAACTAAAGACCTTGGGGTCCCTCACGTTCCTGAGAGGAGTGGATCTAATCTGAGGGGTGGCGGGGATTTCCTGTTAAGTAACAGATTATCTCAGCAGCACCTGAGGCACCAGACTCGCTACGGTGTGGACCAGAATCTGATACCATTCAACTCTGAAACATCCCTGCACAGGTGGAAGATGGACACATACTTTAACGAGAGTGAGATGCTTCTAGATGCGTCAGGTGATGCAGTATCCCCCATGATATCTCCATACAGCAGTCACACAGGCTTGAATGAGCATCAGTCACAGCTGATTCACAACAGGTCGATGGACATTAAGTCCAGGATGGAAGAAATGAGGCTGAAGAGGCTGAGTCTGCAGGAATATACCAGTCCCAGGCAAAGTCAAGAGTCCTTGAGGTCCATGTACGCGACCCTAGAAAGACAGAAGTTCATGTCTTCATTGAGAGGTCTGGATATGAGGCAGAGCGCAGCAGAGTTAGAGCCAAATATGCAAGGTGGTTATACTGTGGAAAACGGTGAGCCGAAGAAGGAAGGTGACAAAAGAGAGCAAATTTTCCCTGATGGCCTTCGCTCTGCATCTACTTTGGATATAAAAACAGTTGCAGATCAAAGGACACTGCACACATACGACTGGCGGGAGCCTCTTTCCAGGACGACATCAGCTGCTGATTTAGATACAAACCTGAAGGACGCTGCACTCAAGCTTTCTCATCTGCAGTCCAGTGGTCTCCAGCACTCAAGAGCGATGGAGTCTTTGACTGAGATCCCTGAAGAAAAGGAAGGTTCAAACTCTCGTGTTAACAGTTTGGAGTCACCACTCTCCAAGGAGAGCTGCAACGACGAGAACTCCGGTCCAAAGGAGAACTCTGTGAAATCCACCATACCTCCAGAATCACAAAGTCAAGACCATGTTAAAGGAAACCAAGGTTCTAAGGAGACCAACGAGACAGGTTCACCTGCTCCAAAAGACGGAAAGAAATCGGCTTCCAGTGAAGTCACAACAGTTTCAAAGACCATGTCTGCAGGATGTCAGCCGGCAGCAGAGGCTAACAGCAGCCACACAGAAAAAGGACAAACACAGCGTGAGGAGCCGACACTTCAGAGGAAGAACTCCATGAGAATGAAAATGCATTCGATGTTTGCATCAGATGAAAAGAAGGCTTCCAAAAAAGAGGAGAAGGCCCTCCAGAGAAAAGCATCAATGAGATCACAGAATACCTCAGGATCAAACTCACCAGCCAAGACTGAACATCCACACTCAGCTGCCGCAGAGCCAACTACGAAGAAAGGCCAAACCCTGAGCGTACCCGGGTCGCAGAACCCTCCGAGTGGTCCAGCAGAGACGGAGAAGCATAAATCTCCATTTCCAAGATTGTCTCCTCAACGGTCAAGCAAAAGAAAGATGAACCACACAGCGGTGCAGGACCAGGCCTCAAGGAGCGCTGTGGACGTTGAGGGAGCCGCTGTCTTTCAAACCAGGAAAGAAAAGGCCTACAGTCGATATGAGTATCTTCTCAGCACTGAGAATGTTAGGTCAGTGAGGACAGAAAGTACATATACCTCAGACAAAGACAGAAGCTCTTCCCTGAACAGGCGTGACACTGGATATGCAATGTATCAGACACAGAGTGGCACTGATAAGAAACTGGGACGGTTCATGCAGCGAGTAGGAAATCTAATAGGCAAAAAGTAGGACTCAAGAAGGAAAGCATAGTTATAGTTTAGTGAGGTCACTCGGCTCCTATGTCTATGTATTACTCTGAGCTGGATGTCACAGGGTGGCAGAGGTGATGTGAAAATACCAGTAAGTCAAGATTAAGCAGGGTGAAGGTGGCAGTAGATCCCAGACAATGAAACATGTATATCAGAGCTGAATTGTAAAAACAGGGTTGTAAAATATACATTCAACTTTTACTGAATAGATTTGTTCTTTTTGGAAGTTTAGGTCGAGGATAAGTCAAGTGGCTTTTTGTGTTTTTTCTGGTAAATATTTTCCACAAAAACACCAAAACCAGCAATAACCATCTGCTAACAAAAATGTATCAGAGCCTGAAAAGTCTCTGAACTCTGTTGTTAGTCAGTGAGCCTCTCAGCTCCACTGGGTCATATGTTCCCTCATTATCATGAACACACACACACACACACACACACACACACACACACACTGTAGTTAATTTTGACTCCTGAGCACATGCACCACCTGCTGCTCAAAACATTCACTGGAGCAGCAAATGTGGATTCATCCGCCGTGTGTCTGAGTAATTATTTCCTCCAGTCTTCACTTGCACATCTGCTGGAATTTACTGAAACCTTTTCCAAAATTAATCCACAAATGAGTCGTTTTAAAAGATTTACATCCTAATTGGTACATCCAAGTGGAGGACATTTATATAGCGCTTTCATGACCTTAGCTAGGTCCCAAAGTGCTTTACAAGGCAACTCATTCACACACACACTCACACACCAAAGGCTACCAAGCTGCCATGCAGGGTGCTAGTTGGGAGCAACTTAGGGTTCAGTGTCTTGCCCAAGGACACTTTGACATGTGGACAGGAGCCGGGGATCAAACCCACAACCTTACGATTCACCACCTGAACCACAGCCACCCAATTAGAAAGATAGAGTAGGAATATATAAGGTATTCACACATATTGTTGGTTTTGGAGTTTTCATTGAATTTATTAACAAAAACAAAGATATTAGCTTTAACCTTCAATGTTCATTGCTTTGTATATTGTGTATGATATTATTTTTTTAATATGGTTGATGTTGTATATTTTCCCCTTGTCTTTTGATGTGTTTTTTAATTATTGCTCAAACCTCCTCAGGGAAGATATTAATGCTTGAGTCACATTGAGTCCAAATGTTTATCAAAGTGCAGCATCCAGTTCAACTGATGTAGTTGGTGTAATTGTGATGGAAGTGTAGCCTTGAAACCAGGATTTGGAGGCCAGGAAAGGAATTAAAGGAGAGGCCAAAGAAGTACATGTGACTTCTTACTGACAAACATTACTGTAAGAGGTTTTTGTTGGACCTGCTTTGAAGAAATATGTTATTTTCCAGTCGTATCTCAGTGAAGTCTGTTGATTATCCAAAGTCATTTGGATGCTGCAGCTGAATATTTAAATGTAACTTTTCAGTGCAGGTAACAATGCAGCTCTGTGCACATTAAACTGAAACAATCTGTGTAGATAGTTACCAGTATTGGTCTTACAAAAAACATGTACACACAATTACACACTTAAACAATACTCACTTGTACATTGGGGGTAGTTATACCTTTATTTTGAAATGACTCTGAAAAATATCTACAATTTGTATAATAATGAGGTTTCAACATTGTATATAAACTATAAACCTTTACATTCAAGCAGCTGTTTCTTTCATAAAATGAAGTTTCCTAAATGAAATACTCTAGACACTTGTTCCTCTCATCATCCAGTTCCTGGGTTTCGATCTCAAACTTTTTCATGGCGATGAAATACTGAACAAACGGCTCGCCGAGGGCACTGCGGATCACGTGGTCCTCCCCCAACGCCTCCAGAGCGTCATCGAGCTTCACTGGAATAGCAAACTCCTTCTGCTGAGTGGGAGCCCTGGTGAGACCACTGTCGATGTTCAGGTTTCGTCTGATACCGTCCAGTCCTGCAGCCACTGTAGCCGCCAGGACGATGTAAGGGTTGGCCATGGCTGAGCCCAGCTTGTTGTCAATGTGCGTCTCCCTCCCGCCGTGACACTTGATGTTGAAGGAGCTGCTGTTATCGTTGCTGCCGCAGGTGGCGTACAGCAGCCGCTTGGGATCTTTGATGGTCTTGGCTATGTGGCTTCGGCAGCCCAGGCCAGGTGACATCAGGCAGCTCAGGGCGGCAGAGTGGGTGAGGAGGCCGGCCAGCCACTTCCTGCCAATCTCAGACAGCTCGCCTGCCTTCTCTCCGCTGTGAAAGAGGCTACGTCGCCCATTAGCATCCCACAAGCTGTGAGAGAGCACGCCAGCATTGTATAGACCGTCGTCGGTGAAAAAGCTGGCGATGTAACTGTGTTTGCGAGCCATTTCTTTGATGCCGGTGCGGAAGGTGAAAGCACTATCAGCAGCCGCAATCCCAAACTCAGGCCTGAGGTTGATCTCCATCTGGCCAGGACCACTTGCAGAGGCGATGCTGTCTATGTCAGCACCCATGCAGTACATGTTGTCCACCAGCTGCTGGAAGAAGGGCAGGTCATGGTTGCTGAGCAGGGTGGTGGCAGGGAACAGGAGCGTCTTTGGTCCGATCCGGTCCGGCGCCCCCAGGACGCAGCATTCGTACGTGAAGGAGGAGTGCAGGGAGAATCCCAGGCTTTGGAGCTGTCCCAGGAGCTGCTTGGCGATGAGGCGAGGCGAAGTACGGAGGGGGTTACCTGTCACAGTGCACGGGTCGCAGATGACCCGAGCTGTCTGCTCCGCCCAGGGTAGGACCTTGAAGGTTGAAAGGTCAGGTATCAAAAGGACATCACTACTGAAGTTGGCGGTATTGGCGTGGTCTACTTCATTGCTCTTAGGGCTCAGGGTCAGCTCCAAGTAGCTTCTTGGCATTGGTACCCCGTACACAGCTTTCTCCTGTGGATGCATCATTTACATTAAGAGCACTTATTCACTTTCTTTTTTGAAAGTTTTACAATGAGATAGATAGATAGATAGATAGATAGATAGATAGATAGATAGATAGATAGATCATTACGTGGAAGAAGCGGACAGGCACTGTCTTGGACCTCGACACCCCGTGCAGGTCGGTGGCCTCGAAGCGGACAAAGTTGATGTTTTCACGGGCAATCTGCTGCTTGATCTGTTCCATGGCTGCAATGAACCTCTGGTTCCCAGAGAGCTCGATAATCTCGTTTATGTTATCTGTGGAAAACAGTTTGAAATATCTGCAGAAACATTCATCAACCTGTGATTTCCAAAACTAAAAATCCCCTTTTGAAATTAAAAAAAAAACAGTTTTTCCCAAGTAAATATTTTAAAACTCCAGCGGCATCAAAGCCAAATAAGTCGAGCCGATGTCTAACACTGATATGTCAGCCAAAATGAGCTTATTGTAGATTAAGGTTATCACCCGTCAGAGACCATTGAGTATCAACTAACTACAAAACAGGAATGGCAAACGAAGCATGAGGTAGTTAAAAAAAAACAGTGTCATGGTTCAGCCATCAGAGGGCAGCACCAAGAGTAAACAGCATTAAATCCCACTGAAAAACAAAATTAAAACAGACAATTAACTATTGGACGAAATTATTCTGAAAGTGCAAATAATGATTAATGAGTTTCTTTGGGGTCAAAACAGATCAATTATTCTGCTGAAGTTCACTATATTAACATAAACATGGAAATTAAAAGACAGATAAACACAGGGATACAAATTCTGTTTGAAATAGTTCAAAGAAAATAAACAATTGTGTTTAGCATGTACATCAACAAATCAGTATCTACTCATGGTTGAAACCATGTCAGATGATCCCTGTAGACCAGTGAGGCAGCTACTTAACTATATACCCTTAGGTCAAAGTCATTTACAATTTATGACGAAGCTGTATTTACTGGATAAATTAACCCTTTTGCCTCAAAAAGATTTCTTAGTTGACATCAACCTTAAACTTGTTTTTTAACCAAAGCTTCACCAACCTGAATGAGAAGCTCCAGTCTCTCCCCAGGAGCCGCTGCTTGAATATGTGTGTGTCCTGACTTCAGGCTGTCTATTTGTGTTGGCACTGGACCTGAACGAGCTGGATGAATCCATGGTGGAAGGCGACTGAATAGATGTGCTATCTCTGGACCTGGGCCCCTTTCTGGAAGCGTCAGAGTGAGGTTTGAAGGTGCTGAACGGCCTGTGAGAGCTTGCATCGTCCTGCTGTCCATCGGCCCTTCCTACACCACTGCTGCTGCTGCTGCTGGTCCCATGGAGGTACGTGTAGGGACTCCCGGGTTTTCCATCATCTCTTCCCCGGATACTGAGCAGAGGACTGTCCCTCAGGATGGTCTTCAGCTCCTCCATGGTCTGCCTGGGGACACCCATCTCACCATAGGACACCCTGGACCGAGACGATGCCTCCCTGGTCCACTCCTCTCCAGCAGGTTCATCGATCTCGGGATCGTTGAGTCGATCCGGTGCCCGATGAGACAGAGGGCCGATGGAGATAACCGTGGGGATGTCTGGAGGTATGGGGGCACTGGAGGGAGCGTGGATGATGGATGGACCTCCTGCTCTGCTGCTCCAATCCACCGGAGGCACATATTTCCCAGACACCCTCACTCCTTTCTTGTTGCCTAGGCTCATCCTTGTGCCATCTATTTGGTCTTTGCTTCTACTCTGGCCTTCCTGGAAAACACACAATGGGTCTATCACAGAAATGGTAAGAGAAGGTCAAGTGTGTTGAAAGAAGATGACCAAAGAGGGTAAAGAAGCAAATCTGTAATGAATAAAAAAAAGACTAAAAAAAAATAAATACCAAAACTACAAGTATCAATCGATTAAACTCAATCAAATAAAAATCTCTGAAGCCAAACCTGCTGTATCCACCCACAGTACTTTTCCAAAACATTCAAATATAAAAAGGTAGATGTGGAGTTGTTACCTTGAAATCTTCAGAGTCATTCATTTCTTTGTTTGTACTCATGAACTGTGATTTGGAATTTCAATGCCCTAATGTGAAGGCAGAGCTTCACTCGCACATTAATTTTTATAGACAATTGGTACAATGGTGACGGATTGGAAAATTCTGTTTTGCCCCCCCAACACCCACAGGAGTCCGACTGGAAACTGGCACCGTCCGGCCGCCGGTAGACACTGAAGCCCCGCTGCTTTGAGCTCATTGGCTGCAGAGGACAATTCAGCGTGGCCTTTGTGTGATTGCAGAGTGAAACTGCAGAGCTCAGCAGCTCTGCTGGTGCTTCCAGAAAGATACAGGAGCACAAGTATTTATTCCAGAGAGATAAAAACACACAGCTATGAAAACCAGACAATAGCTGCTGTGTTGGCGGTCTGTGCAATGAAGAGCTGAGTGAAGTCACTCTGTAATACTGCAAAGTGTTTCTTACCAACTTCTGATCATAAACATACAGTGGTACCACATCCTAATACAGTGTATGTTAGAAAAGGGTCTATATGCACTTGTGCAATGCAACTCATGCATGTACTCTAAGTATAGATTTGTACTTTACTTGAGTATTATATCTTCATGAAACCTTTCACTTCCAATATTTCCCTTTCTTTTTTTCCACGCATAAAGACCCGTTTTTTTCCTGGTTTTCTGTCGGACACTTTTTTGTTCAATAATTTTAAGAACTTTTATTCATTTATAAATAAAATGTATTTATTATTATTTAACTAACTCACTGACTAGCAACCTAATCACCAATTTTGGAAAATTACAAACCAGAAAACTGCAGATTGTTACTGAAAATGATCATTTGTTGCAAAGGTCTAAAAATGATTGACCATGAAGGATAGCCCATGATTAATGTAATGGTGTATGAAACAGTTTAACAGTCACAGGGGTGACTTTTCTACATTGGCTACTTATATTTTTAATACTTTTCTCTGATTGTGTTGACATACTTCCACTTAAGTAACTTTTTAAATCCACTGACTTTTACTGTAATAGATTATTCTTACCGTGATTTAGTACTTTTAGTTTATCTGAGCACATCTTCACCACGAGAGCATCTCTGGAGCTTTTAAATGTATCACATGAGCCGATTTTTAAGTTTGAACAATCATTAAAGGGAAACATTTAAATTTGTCAATCAAAAACCAGCTGCTGATAATGAGCATGTCCAACCTGTCCAGTTTGGACTGAGGCTGACAGAAACCAGACCAGTGGATCAGTAGGGTCCAGGTTTCAGTCTCCTGGTTAAAAACAGTGTAATGTGACTAATCACAGGATAAATGGATTTTCTAAAATTCTTATTGTTGCTACTCATCCTGTTCATTTGAGGTTTTTAATGTAATAACTAAAAAAACTTGCCTGCAAGTATAATTAGCAATTAACTGAACTTTATTAATTTATTTATTAAGTGTAACAGTTAGATGGTTTCCATCTCAAATTTTCCTCAAATTACTACCAATTTATACTTAACTAATTTCCTAGAAGTTATTTGCAAATAAATTGGAAATAACAGACAAATAAAATAAAGTTTATCCAAGGGGTAAACTATTAATGAATCATTTACTAACCATTCACAAATCGATTATTTATAATTTTCTGAAGCAAAAACTTTAAATCAATAAATTGTTTTTATGTGAACTATTATACCTTCATTGCGTCTGCAGCCTCCTTCTGTCTATTCCACAGTCATGTTGGTGGATGTGGTAATTATCTCACTCAGCTCCTGATTAGATGCTGATGACTTAAGAATCAAACATCAAACGCCCGGAGAGAGTGAATTAGGACTCAATGGCCCCACAAATCAGCGACACATACTTTCAGCATCAACCTTAATGTGCTGCTTAATGATGCAAACATGCTGATAAACACACATAACCTCAGAGATTCAAACTTTCATACATAAAGGATCAGTTCACCCAAATCATAAGGTTGACCTGCTGCTGACTGTATCCTCCCCTTTACTATCTCTGGGTGTATTAGAAGGAGTGTTGCAAGGAAATTAACAGACCTGTTAATGATAATGCTTTTCTAGACATTTGTATGTTTTTTTTTTTTGTTTTTTTTTATTATGTGGTTAATTTGGATGTTATTCATTTTGCTGCATTATCCATGAATATTTGTTCTGCTAGTGATTGTGCTCATAAAGTTCCTCAGTTAAATTTTTCCATGAAATGCAAAATACTGTTATGCATTCATGAAGACCCTCGATCTTCAGTGAAGCAGTTTTGGCATTTTCTGGCATTTTGAAGCCAGAAATTTGGAGTTTGAACGTGGCTATGTTGGTGGTTTGGAGCAGGAAGTGACCATATTTGGATATGAAGGGAGGAGTGAGGAGGCGGGTCTGACCCTTGAACCTGAGGATTCTATTTAATGTGTTTAAGACTTCACTTCAGTGCTGTGCTCATTGGACACCGGGTCTGTCAGTGAAAATAATCACGCCCCTAAGTCCTCCCCTTCTTTCAGGCTAATATCTCCTTAATGACAAATGATTTTCACATGAACCAGATCACTGAGAAGAAGAGTTGACTTAAGTTAATGACATCAGAATGACTTGTGGAAGAAATCATGATTTCTGAAATGAAGTCAACTGGAGTCAGAGTTTCTTGGAGCCAGCCCCTAGTGGCCGTCAGGAGTATTGCACGTTTATTGCACTTCTGCATTGGCCTCATTTTTGGGGCCCGGTTGCTTTGTCCATTTTTAAACACAGTCTCTGTCACCCACATATATCCCCTCATTAAATCTAAATCCAAACCACTGGAGGATCTGCTGCTGTTTTTGTTGCTGATCTGATGTCTTTGAACAAAGGTTGTAGAGTCCTACAAATAAATCATTTCACTCTGTAAAGTTATCTACAAGTGGTGCAGATTTCAAAAGTCAGAAAGTTTGTCCACAACATAAGGTCGTGGGTTTGATCCCCGGGTCCTTCTGTCCATGTGTCGAAGTGTCCTTGGGCAAGACACTGAACCCTAAGTTGCTCCCAATGGTGGCTAGCGCCTTGCATGGCAGCTTGGCAGCCATTGGTGTGTGAATGTGTGTGTGAATGGGTGAATGAGTTGCCTTTTAAAGCGCTTTGGGACCTCGCTAAATCATGAAAGCGCTATATAAATATCCTCCATTTACAACTGACCCCCCAAATCCCATCAGAGGCTCTACAGGTGTCAAAATGCTGTGTTTACAATCAGAAAGAGATTTCACAAAGTCGACCTGCATGGGAGGCGTGCCACCGAAATGTTGCTGCTGTTTAAAAAAGAACGTTAGAACAAAACTACACTTTGCCAATGACCAGTCAGGCTGAGTCCAGACCTTTGGGAATAATGTGCTCCACACAATCAAAGGCAATGACTCAAAGATAGAGCTGTTTAATAACAGTAGATTGGTTTGGTAGTTTCCAGGAGAAGGTCCTCATATCATTTGTGAATCGTGATGGCCATTATGGAGTGGCTTTGTTACCTCAGGGACGTGTTTGTTGGGTTTTTAACAGTCAGTACAAAGACACACACACAAGAAAACTCTCCAAAATTTAGCATCTTGCAAAGTTCTAGCTCCTGACGCCCCGGGTGTACTTACTCTTCCCACCCAGGAATGTTACATTGAGGAGCTAAATGGAAGAAGGGGGAAACTTGTATCAGGTGTTATGCAAGTTGTTTACCTATCTGCGGGCCATGCTTCAATAATGTCTTTATAGTTCTGGTCCACATGTGATCCCTGGAGGTGAAGGAGCTGTCAGGCCTTAGTCACCACCTGACCTGTGCAGCCTGGAGCCAGATATGTGTCTGGACATAACACCACACATTTTCAGGGTGGGGTTTCAACACATGTGTCAAGGTGGAGGTTATAAAATACAAGAGGAACCGGAAACGTCTGGAGTTTCTCTTCAAAATAAAGGTAGAAGGTGTGTCAATGCTGAGACAACAAAGCTCAGAAGTAATGAAAGATGAAAGAAAAACAAAAAAAAAAATCAAAAAATTAAAATAAATCTCTAACTGTCACAAAATGCTAGTGTGGATTACATAATATGATGTATCATATGTATAGTGGCTGCAAGTTGAGCAGTAAAAGAAGATAACTGTATTCTCATGGAAAATATCTGGCACACAAAAAAAATCTTAATCAAATGTAAATACTTTAAAGTATAAGTCAAGACTAAAATATTAAAATACCTAATATTTTACATATGTGGTGCAGTGGGATATCTTGTGATTTTAGTTTGACTGTGGGTTTGTGGTAGATAGATAGATAGATAGATAGATAGATAGATAGATAGATAGATAGATAGATAGATAGATACTTAATCATAGTAGCAGTAGTACCTGCTGTAGCATTAAGATAAAATAACATAACACTTTATTCATCCCTGTGGAGGAGATGTTACAGAAGCACAACAAGATGCAGGAAATATACAGAAGGTACAAAGGAACAGAACAAGCCTAAATACAGTGGGAAAACAGTCTTTCAGAAAATAAGAATGTAATTGTTATACAAACTGTACAACATGGCTCAACAAAAAGCTGTACACAGTACTGTGTTTGTGTATCTGTGCAACACTGACCCCCAGCACTGTGAAGTGATTAAACCAATGATAATAACATCGAAACAATCACAATGACTTAAATAATCAATGATCAGTGATTAGGAGTTAAGAGAAAAGCATAGGTTTTACAAGTTCAGATAAAAGTGACTTTAGACCATGAGTCCAGAGAGGGTGCACTTACAAACCATATTTTAGAAAGAGACTTTAAAGAGAATTAACATCTTATCAATTTAATCTCATGAGGGAGGTTTTTCCCACACCGCTTTAGTTTGCAGTCTGACTAGAGGAACAGTGAGGACAGTCTTGGTAATTACCTCAGGTTGTGGTCAGGGCTGAATGGGCTCAGCAGGTCAGAGATGTACTTTGCTACAGATCCAGAGTAGGCATTAAAGGTTGAAATATATAAACAAGTCTGATGTTTATTCTTAATGGAGTGGATATAGTGGATGTAGTATTACCACACACTGTACATAGAATATGAGTATGATAATGTCACAGACTGTATATAGAATGTGAGTATGATATGACCGTGTACAGAATATGAGGATGACGTGATATCATCACAGACTGTAAATAGAATATGAGTATGATGTGATATCATCACAGACTGTATAGAGGATGTATGAGTATGCAATCAGTATGATGTTATTCGGGTGTCTTATTTTGAAAACTGTGGTCGGAAACGCTGCTGCCTCCCCCGTCACTTCGTCACTCTTCGTCCCGGCGGGTCAGGAGACTTCGGCTCCGCTCGGAGAAACAGCACCGGACTGTATGGTGGAGAACCGTTTCATATTAGTACCTTTTTCTGGGGACCGGCTGTATGATTAAGCTACAATCTTCAATGAGTAAGCATATCCCAGTAAGTAACCTGCTTTTTGTCGGCTGCCATTTTGTGTCTGGTTTCCATGTCTTGTGTTGTAAATCAGTACGTTAACTGTTACCAGCTGGCCTTCACGTTTCTTCGGGGAAATCACGGCCTGCTCGGCACAGACCCGGGTCTAAATCTCCGTGACTCCGACGCTTAACGTTCACATATTTATTAAACAGTGACAGAAACCCAGGGAATCCGGTTCATCCCGGTTTTTAACGTGTAAATCCCGGGTCTGTGTGGCAGTGAGGAAGCGGCTGTCTGTCGGATGCGCAGCTCGGGCTGGTCCTGGCTAGCAGCTCTAAGTTTCTCTCGGATAAAATCGACGCATTTTTACCTGAAATAAGTCAAAACTGTAACTGACGTTTTCTTGGCGTTTTCCCACACGGACCGCCTGCCCGGTGCTTTAACGAGGCGTCGTGTTTGTGACGGTAAAGCACCGTGTGGTGGGTCCCTGTCACCGCTCCTGACAGCGCTGTAAGGCCTCTAACGTGAAATGATGGCGCCCAGTCTTCCTCACACAAAGGACACTCCACAGCCCTGTAATGAAATGTACTCACACACCATCCATCTAACGACTCATTCTGACTTTTATACACCACACAAGTCTCTGGATTTCTCCCCTGTTAGTCATCTGTCCTCTTACTTCGAGGCTTCATCCCGTATTTTGTACCGAATGGTGTTTTTGAGCTGGAAAATAGCGGATTACCAAAGCTGAAGAGCTTAGATTGTGCTGTTTCCAGAATACAGAAGACAATCACATTAGTCCAGTGATTGAACCCTCAGGTAACATCCGTCTGTAAGGTGGAGATGGTAGAAACACTGGGAACCAAGCGGCAGTGAAAGCTGTAGTGAGTCAGATTTGTGGTGGTGGTGGTGGTGATGATGATAACAGAGTTAAAGCCCCGCTGAAGGCCTCATGATGAGCTCGGCCTGCACAGATATGACCTACATGTCAGAAATGACACATCCCCCGGCAGCCATTAGGTAGATATGACACAGTACTGCAGTGGGACATGTAACACAGAGGCAGGTTCATGTCGTGCTTTTCTTCACCTTCCTCATCTGCTTTGCTTTGAATTGTTATGTGTGTCAATTTGCTGGATGACATGATGAAAACACATGCTGCTTGTTCAGCATGGGACTCAAACCTCAGACTGTTGTGGTGCCTTGCTCAGCATGTTACCCTCACATACTGTTAAACACTGCTGTGGGTGTGAACTTGTGGCTTTTTGCGATCTTGAGATATTTGTCATTGGTCTTTATGTTCCTGGCAGGACTCTGTCACATGAGAGCAACTCTTAAGATCAAGCCAACACATTCCTGAGTAGTTTTTCTCTCCTGGATCAGGATTTGGTTCTGGTCCTTCACTGTGATTGATTGTCTCTCTGTATGATTGTAAAATGGCAGCGCTCCACACAATCCTTTGAATCTGAAGGACTGGGCTCACAAATCTATTATCAAGGCCAATGCTGGACTACATGTATTTTTCTCCTCAGAGCTGACGTGTGCAGACTGTATGATGCAACTCAGACACAATACTTCAATATCAATAATGCACACGTCATTTATTGGTATAGTACGTTGTTCCTCAAATATTATAAATAATGATTAAGTATAAAAAACTAATGGAAACAAATTATGACAATTACTATGGTAGTTTTATTCAGAACTGCTGTTAAATTGACAACAGTTAATCATCAAAATCAAAACTTAATTGCAACAGTTGATGCATCTTTTAAACATCATTTTTCAAGTAGAGAAGCTTTATAGATTATGTGTTTTCAGCTTCTTAAATTTTAATATTTTTCTTTTTTTTTCCTTATTTGTCTAATCTTGTTTGACCAGTATTAAAATATCACTGTAATGTAGCTGCAAACTAGATTACTCATTGAGTTGTACCTAGGTCTAATTAAGATCACTATAAATCTCTCAGTGAGGATATTGTTCGTTCCAAACCCTGACATTAATGGTGAGGTTGGAGATCACCAAAGTTTTTTTCTGCTATCAAACCTTGATCTGCGGGAACAAAACAATCTCAGGAAAAAAAAGTACCAAACCATACGAGCTCTGAAGGAAACCTCTCACCTCCATCAGCTGCTCTGTCACATTTTGGGCACATTTTTTTTCTTTCTATTAAGTAACAACCTCCACAAAGACTCAACAAAAGCCCCCAGTGTGTTTAAACTTCATAAACTTTCTTTTTTTTTAATCCCCTGCTTCCTCTTGTCCCCCTGTGTGTCCTGCAGCAGTTCTGTGGTGTTCTGGGTCACACATTTATGGAGTTTCTGAAGGGCAGTGGAGACTACTGCCAGGCTCAGCACGCTGCCTATGCAGACGAGTGAACAGCCAAACTCGCCATCGATCCGACGCACTTGAGCCACAGGAGGGACCCCGGAAAGTTGGCAGAACCGGGACGCCTCCCAGAACCAGCGATAACTCGGCCTGGATGGGGTAACTCCACCCGCTGCACACTGCCCTCGTCGGCTTCCGCCTGGCCAGAATCAAGGTGGAACCAGCCTTGTTTTTTTCCCCTTCCTTTTCTTTTGTTTTATTCCAAAGGAGAGGTTTTTGAGTTTCTTTTCTGATTGTCCGCCCTTTTTTCGGCTGCCAACTCCCCAAATTTGCCTGTCGTTTTTGTTACTTTACTTTCTTCAGCCTTGCCAACCTTGAAGAAGACCGGAGGATTTTTTTGTTTCTGGGTTTCTCAAAGCTCGTTGGAACATTTGTGTTTGACATTCCCTCCGAGTTTAACTAAGTGTTTACATTAGTGTTTTTACTCTGTGGAAGACATTTGAGTTTTGTTATCTATATTTTTTACTTTACGTTGTCACAATGGCTCGTATGAACAGACCGGCCCCTGTGGAGATCACCTACAAAAACATGAGGTTTCTCATTACCCACAATCCCACCAACGCCACCCTGAACAAGTTCATCGAGGTGAGCCACAGTGTCAATTGTTAAATGTCCAACAGTGTGAAGTACCGTATTTTCTGGACTATAAGCTGCTACTTTTTCCGACGCTTTGAACCCTGGGGCTTAAACACCGGTGTTGCTCAGTATCGGCGGCATGAAGCTCGTTAGCTTTTTACAAGCTAGCAAGCTCCGCGCTGCCGATACTTTTAGCCTCGTCACATCAGACCCGGTCAGAGTGGACCACATGAAACTGTTCGAATAAATTCAATAGCGACTTATAGACATATTTTCAATAGTCTGGAAAATACGGTAGTCAGTGTCTAGAACTGTGAGTGTACATTAGAGACAATGTGTGGAGGATTTTGAATATGACAGCAGTGAAATAAGATAAGAGCAAATGGCTTCAGCTGAAGATGCAGCGACAGTGAAGGACACAGCAACCACAGGAGATTTTTAGAGTGTACAAGGTGAAAACTCTCAGTGTACTTCCTTTGTGTTTAATGAATTCATGTAATATTCTCATAATGATTACAGGAGTTGAAGAAATATGGCGTCACCACTGTCGTGAGAGTCTGTGAGGCCACCTACGATGCCACCTTGGTGGTGAAAGAGGGAATCCAGGTCCTGGTGAGTCTGACACAAATGCAGTTTTTGGACGTTTGTCCTCCGCAGGTTCGCGTTTCTTTCCCAAACTCAAAGGAATAGTGTTGGTTTTTCCTCTCTTTCATGGTGTTATCCATCATCATGGTGTTGAACTCGTTGCCTCGTCCTCAGAGTATTTATTGCCAGGTCAATACAGCTAATGACGAAGCAGGGCTGTCACTTCTTCAATAAAGTCAACAGCTTTATGTTTGTTAGTGACGTCCACGATGTAGAACCCCAAATACTTCCCGATGCTTTGATTGATTGTTGGCTCAGGACGGCTCTGCTCGCTTCTGTCCTCCATGTTTGTAGTAAACACAAATGACAGGACTTCAAATGGCCCGATGTACCTGTAGAGAGACCACAGCCTACATTTGGTCTCTCCACGTTCAAACCAATATTTGATTTTGAATAAAACGTGACAGTCCTATGGTGAAGCATATAATATTTGCATTGTTTGTTTAATACAAGTGGTTCAGATGATAACAGCTCTTCTTACACTAAACATCACCTTCGTGTGATCAGAATGGATCAGGAGAATTAGCTTTTCTCTCTCTGTATTTTTAGTCTGAGTTTGTGTGTAATTAAAAAAACAAAACCATTTAAACCATGAAAACCAGTCCATCATGAAGATTCGGATAGAGAAGAAAAAGCTCCACAGGTGTCCCTCCCCCCACAACAACAACATTTTTCTTTCCCCGCAGTCGGCTCAGCCCTCACACTTCTTTTGTTTTGGTTTCCAAGAAACTGGGCCAATGACATCATTTCCCCCTTTGCTCACTCTTCCTTCTCCAGGATTGGCCGTTCGATGATGGAGCTCCTCCCTCTAACCAGATCGTGGATGATTGGCTGAACCTGCTGAAGCTGAAGTTCAGGGAGGAGCCCGGCTGCTGCATCGCTGTCCACTGTGTGGCAGGACTGGGGAGGTGAGCACGCACTGTCACACACATTCAGATCATATCTTCTTATCAAAACACATCATATTTTACACATCAGCACGTGGCCTTTTCTTCTGTTGAAGCTCAAACTGTTTTGTAGTGGATTGACAGAGGATTACTCCACAGCTTAAAAAAGAAAAATGTCAAACTAATTATTTTCAGCTTTTCAAATGTGAGAATTTTCTGCTTTTTTGTTTAATGTTACTGTAAATTGCATGTGTCTAGACTTTTGCTTTGACAAACAAGCATCAAACTAGGCTTTTGTGGCCAGATTCATTTTAGACATTTTAGTAAATTAAAATCTGTCTCATCCAAACAAGTGTTGCAGCAGTAAGAGCTTCGTGCATTGTGAATGTGTAAAAAAATAAAATGTTTGAAAGTGAAGAAACATAAAAGAAGTGACCTCAGCTGTGGTTTGACAAACAAATCTGAAAAATGTGAAGCATAGACATGTGGATTTGTCTTTCATGCTGCTGCACATGATTCATGGCATCGCTCACGTTTTGTCCCACGTGTCTGTTTTCTTAATTTAGACAACCAGCTAAACAAGTTCTGCCTCTGCCCTGTTTGCAGAAGCATGTGAAATGTTTCCTCTGATTAAAATTCCTGGAGGCATTAAAAGGCCTTTCTGTGAATAAACAAAAGCCCGGAGAGAAGGAAGAGTTTGACATTGAGATTTATTGAATGAGTAAAAGGTGTTGTTGCACACGCCTGTTTTGACCTGACCTCCTGTGTTTGTCTCCCTGCAGAGCTCCTGTCCTGGTGGCGCTCGCCTTGATAGAATGTGGGATGAAATATGAAGATGCTGTCCAGTTCATTCGACAGTACGTTCACATCTCAATGAAAACCTTCTTATCAGGGTTGAAAGTTGCTCACATGAAGTTCACGTTTAGTTTGAAAATCCGCCTCATTTGGATAGTTGATCAAAGACACAGTGCGTCTTGTGCTCTTGTTTCCTTTGATAATCACTTTTACTTCAGTTTCATTTAGTTCTCGTGTGCAAAAATGTTTTGAGTGGGACGTTACTCTCTGGTGCAGATCGTCCTGCATTAGTGACACATTTCTCCCAGAAACAGGATAATTAGGTGAAACATAAAGCAGGAGGGACGAATGAGTCATGACTGTAAATAGCTGAGATATCACACAGTGAGATAAGAGTGGTTCAGTGGGAGGAGTGGAGGCAGCACTTTAAAGTACACAATGTGTCATCGCTGTGAAATCATAGTACTTTCATAGAGAGGCATAAAAACACAGTGGAAGTGTCCATATTTTGACATCTTTACAAATACCTTTTTATCATGTTGATACATTTATATTATTTAAGTGCAAAGCAGAAAGCCTTTCACAGTAAGAGTCTCCTCCTCCTCGTTGTGGTCAGACTGGCAGCATTTACATTTATCAAGATATTTACAATAGAAAAGCTACAATTTATGTTAAAATCACTGTATTTTGTGCAGTTCAAAGAAAATCTTGATGAGAAAAAGGATGTGTTATAACTAGAGGTGTGGAATATTTATAGGATGCATCACGATGTGTACTGAACACAACATAACTCCTAAAATTACAGCCTGCTGATATTGATTGTTGATTTTATGGCCTCAGCTGGACAATAACATTGTAAACTTATGTTGTAATGTTGCTACATTTACCTACAGTTCAGTACCTAATGTTATGTATGTAGTGACTGACTGGAAGTGTGAACGGAGGAGGAAAAGTAAAATGTGCCTCATATAAATGTAATACTTTGGTAACACAGTGAGTTTGAGGAGCCGAGCTAATTACCTGAGAACTGAGGAGACCCTGTCCCCACTACTGTCCAGCACTGAGGACACAATAGACTCTGTATGTAATGGACGTTGCTAACAGTGGTTTGTAACCTCCGGGTTTGAAGCTGAGAGTTTGGCATTTGAACGTCATCATGTTGGTTATTTGAAAGCAGAAGTGACCGTATTTGGATATGAAGGAAGGAGGCGGGCCTGACCTTTGGACCTGAGGACACTGTCCAGTGTTTATGAGAGTTCAGGTGTGGGTTGACTTTAGATGACATCAGAATGACTTGTAGAAAAAATTTATTGATGAGTTTTTGAGGGTTGAAAATTTCTGAATTGGAGGCAGCCTCTAGTGGCCGTCAGTGGTATTGCACTTTTTTTTTTTTTCACTTTTTGCCCTGACCTCATTTTTTAGACCTTCTTTCTTCGTCCATGTCTACGTACAGTCTATAGAGTTCTTTCTTCTTTTTTTTTTTTTATTATTTTTTGAATATACAGCAGGTACAAACTATCTGTACATTCAAAGGAGTGGGTAGAAGTGTAACTTATATTATCCCACCCCTTTTCCACATCATGTTTTCATTTTCATCTTTTTAGCTCGATCTAATACTATGCAGGTTTACGTATAATACATACATATTAATATATGTTCAGACTGCTTCTAAATACATAAATAAATAGAGCCATGTTTGGTAATATAGAAAGCTGAGGATGAGCTGTATTGAGCTACACTGGGAATTGTGGATTGGAGTTGTTGGTAGGTGAGTCGTTATTAAAACACGAGGCCAGTAAAGATTCACACCTCTGACATTAGATTATCTGATGGTGTGTCTCTGTGCTCTTCATCCACCTCTAATTATGACTGTTTGTAACTGATACCACACGTACAGTGCACCATAAAGCTGTTGCTCAGCCTCTTCTGTGATGATCATTTTAAAGGTTTAGTAAAAAGTAACCAGATCTCCTGCTGTTTCCTCCAGGAAGCGTCGAGGAGCGTTCAACAGCAAGCAGCTGTTCTACCTGGAGAAATATCGTCCAAAGATGCGCCTGCGCTTCAAAGATTCAAACGGCCATCGCAATAACTGCTGCATCCAGTAGAGCCAAACCCTGAGCCACGCCAACCCCCCACTACAGAAGAGTTCAATTCAACCTCGCAGGCTTGTCTGCTTGTTTTTCTTCATTGTGTTGGAAGTATTTTACTTTGGAAAACCATGCGCGGTAATTTTAACTGTCCCCCTCCTCCTCCCCTCTCCAGGTTCAAAATCAAATGTTTAAAAAAAAAAAAAATAACAAGAACAAGAGTTGTGTGAACCGAGTTTTCTCTTCATGTGCCCAAAAGAAAAGAAAAAAAAGAATTAGGCTGGGCAGCGCTGAGTCGTGTATCATTGTAAGATGTTGGATTAATTGTTTTCTGCAGATGCATCCCAAAGATTTTGATTGGCCAGTGCATTTACATAGCCTGAGAATGTGTCTAAAAACAAAAAGGAAAAAAAATAAATTTTGTGTGAGCAATTACGTGTTCCCCGTTCAATTGATAGGGTTCAGTTTCAAGACTGACTAGAAAGAGGTATGCCTTCCTTCAAATCAGATGGATCATCCATAAATGCCTTACAATCGAAGTGGAACAAAGGCAATTGAGGCGGGACTCGACCCCCGCTGGCATTTGGAAAAGGTGTTTCATTTTTCTACTTGGAACAAAAAAAAAAAGAAACTGTTGCCTTTGTCTTGTGCAGGAAGTCTTACACACACTTATGCCCTTTCAGTAACTATTTTTAATATAAATGCTTAATTGTTGCAATATTTGTCATATTTGTCAATTGAAGGTCTAGGAACTTTTTCTTTACTCTATCAAACCTTCTGTTTACTAATTAACTGCCATGTCCAAAATGTGATCTTCTTTTGTTTTTCCAGTTTTTGTTTCTTTTTTTAATTTTTATTTCTAATTTTTTGCTTCAAACTGGACTTCCAACGTCTGCGATATTTTGTATGCCTTTTTATTTGATGTCCGTAACTTAAGACTTGGATACTTGATGATTTTATGTATTTGAAAATGTGTACTATTATTATTAGGTTGGCTATTTATACTATCAATGGATGTGTGATTTAGTACAGTGAGCGACAAAGTTGTACCTGTTCACCAACTTGTGAGAGTACATTAAATGATACACTGAAAAAGACACTGTTGATGAGTCGTTTCTCTCTCTGATTGTTATGATCCTGGAAGGTGTGTTCACACCTGGTTTTAAAATGAGTCTCTTGTGATACAAGTGTAAACGACTGCAAAGACGCATTGAGGCAGTTCACGCTTTGTCGTTTCCTGCGTCTCAGTCGATCAGATCACACGTCGAGCTGAGACGCATCTTTATTTACACCTGTATTTAACATGTGTCTCCAGATGTCCTGCAGACCACCTGTGTTCAGTCACTAACAGCAACATCAGGACTGCAGTTATGTCACAACAGTTTCCTCAGTGTAGGATTATTAAAGTTCATCTTGCCTCTTGACGCCATGTTTTGTAAACAGTTTGCACTAAAAGGAGAAGCTAAATGATTGATGACCTATTGACTGACCCCTCATTGACTCCTCTCACATGTTAACACTCTTTCAGGTAAGAGGACAAAGTGTTTTATGATTTGTAAGTGAGTGCAGGATGGGGTGAAGGAGACTAAACACCTGCTCTGAGCTGCATCAGGATGCATTAGCATTTACAGCACCAAGGACATGTGGTCACGTGCGTCGCACACCACTGCTGCAGGTGCTTTGACTGACTGGATCTCAATGCTTTTTGGTGGTGCTGTCCACTTGTGATCTGATCACCCGAGACACAAGAAACCAGTCAAATGTGAACAGGGCCAAACCACATGAGGAGGTCTGGGATCCATGTCAACACATTTCATTTGTAGTGTTGCCTCCTGATGTGTCCCCGATAAGGACATGACAAAAAATGTCCTGTGCTCATTTGAACACATCCTCCCATTGGTGCAGATAAACTCGACTTTTGTAAACTGGTAATAGAGGTTTTACCTGCATCCTGTAAGTTCGTGGAGTTTAAGTATCTTCCTGCACCGAATGATAGCAAATTTTATTATATAGAAAAGAAAGTAAACAACAGATAAGACTGCAGCTGAACAGATGTTACAGGATCGTTTCAGGTGTTTGTCTTCATCAGGAGATGAACTGGTGTTGTTTATCAGATGGAGAGAGAGAAACTTCCTCTTCTTGAAGGACAGCAGGTGAGTTGTGTAACGTGTCTGACCCACACTGAGGTTTAAGAAATAATTCTCAGTCTCAGATTAACACAAAGTTTAATTCAACAAATGAGGTTCATTGGTGTAAACAAGGATAAAAACAGCTTAACTGTCATGAAATATTGTAAAAATCTGAACGAATTTTAAAAAAAGTTGTTTTGAGAGTGTTTTATGATGTCATGTTTCTCACAAAGCCTTCAAACCCACAAACACATCATCTTATATTACTGATGAACATCTTCTCCCACATTTTAGCTGAAGGATTTCTTACCTGATGGGATGATACACAACAGCATTACATTTGGTAATTTGATATTAACTCTTAAATGGACAGGTACACAAATTAGAATTCATTAACTATTAGCTATTACTAACTATTTAGCTATTTTCACATATATCCAGGGTAAAATGACTCAGTTTCATCAATTTTGTTCAAACTATGACTTTTTCTCCCCTTTATCTCCTGGGATAAATTTATTTTATTCAACATTTTGCTCATTTAGGGCATGACTTTGACATATTTTCTAAATTTAAGGTTCGATACAACTTAGCGGACAGCACAACTGGTAGAAAACATGAAGGGAAACAGTCTGATGGTCATTTCAGGGTGAAAGTTTAGCCTTGAAGTAGAAGTATCAGTGTTTAAATACCTGCCAGTGCAGTTTATGTTCAGTGTCAGATTAAAGTGAGTCACACTGAGCGACAGGCAGAATGGGATAAACTTTAAATTACCTTTGGATCAAAGTGTAAACACACTGAAGTCAGACAAATACTGAAGTCTGGAAAACCTGACAGGAGGCTTTTTAAAGTCTGTTTCCACCCTCAGATGTTTGCTAATGAAAATGAAGTGATTATTTACAATAAACAATCTTAGTAAGATGTGATGTGACTGCAGCCAGATTTTAATCAGCAGGACTGTCAGGTGTGTTTGGGAGGAAGAAATACCTAAAAACTGGATCATTCAGGTTCAATTTAATTGTTTTTTGTTTCGGTTTTGTCTGTTTTTGACTCCATTGTCCATACAAAACATGCAAGAGGTTATCAAAATGTGTTTATTTCCTCCTTTGTACAACTTGCAGATGTCACGTCGAACCTTGATATAATAAATAAGAAGTCATATAAAACTGGCAGAGAGGTTTTCACACATCGTCGCCCTCCAATCACAAAACAACAGTCGTCGTGACAGAAATTATCAAACATATCCTACATTTAGAGGATTTAAGTGGATAAACAACAAAGATACTCACAAACAAATGTACGTTCTCCAGCAGTATAATTCGCATATTGACACATTTACACAGACATACAGAAAAACTTGCCTCGTAGTTTGGATGGAAATGGAGCTGGTAGCTTTGCACATACAGTGAGTTCTTAATTCCTCGGACTACTCCTTTAATTTTACAGTACAGAGATGGCAAAATTGAGGTAAAATGAAACTTTATGTAGAGGAGTTTCAAAAGCTGCTGGTGTTGTGCAGCGTCCACCACAAAGATGGCTTCAAAAAGATCTAGTTCCAAATGAGATGACCAAATAAAAAATGGAAAAAAAACAAACAAACATACAAACCACGTGACAAAACCCAAAAGGACAAATCCTGTCTGGAGTTCTGGTTTCTCCTCCAGTCTATCAGTTTTCCTGCACCTCAGCTCCGGGCCCTTCTCACATCTCACTGGGGCCCTTCATGCCGGAGTCCTTCGCCGAAACCGGCGACGCCACCATGGGCAGGACGCACTGTGACGACTCACAGTAAGCATTC
>OOFC01017533.1:18314-45715 GCA_900323345.1 Pseudochromis fuscus
AGTTCCACAACTTGCATTATTATACCATTATTATTATATTAGTTGAAAAATTGTATAAAAACCGCAATATTATCGTTTATCGCAATAATTTCTGGGACAATTTATCGTCCAGCAAAATTTGTTATCGTGACAGGCCTATTTAAAACACTTCATCTACTTTTCAGTGAAAAGTGGCCCAGGCTCAATAAGACTCAAACTGCCAAACAAAAATATATTGCACCCAAAAATCCTGCTTAGTTACGACTGGAATTTAAATCGAATCCTTTAGATGTGACTGGATCGCTTAAAGAGAGTAATACGGTGCTAAAGAGCTGCAGAGTTATAGCTGCTGCCCTTCACGTACCTTCCTCACCTGTGCTGTGAGACCAGGAGGAGGAGGATGACGAAGAATTAATCAACCACATTCCTGGTTTTCAGTTTTAAAATCCAAACCTCACTACGAGAGAGATGGTTTTATACGCCGTAAGTTTGTCGCTTCAGGTCACATTTGAACTGTAGAAACTGATGCAATCACCCCCCAAATGCAGAATGAAACATTAAAGTACTCAGAGGAAAAATGATGATGCATTTACATATAAAAAGAAATGAAGGACACAGCATTAGAAACTGGGATGTGATGGATCCCCCATTTGTGTTTTTCACCACATCCACCTAATTTAACCCAAATGCCAACGTTTACCTCCAGCTGCTCCAGCAACTGCCAGTAGCTTCCTGCAGTACTTAAAGGGATAGAAAACCTATAATAAAAACAGAGTTTGGAAGACAGATTACAACATAAACTAATACTGTATGGGGATGCTTGAAAATAAAAAACACATTAAACTAAAATATCCATCTCTGAAAGCCAGAGTTCCCCCATTATGGAGGCTGCCATTTCAAATGAGCTCATACACACTAAAAAATGTTGGGTTGTTTTAACCCAGAACTGGAGCAATATTGGACTAACTGCAGTACATGCTGGGTTCATTACACCCAACAAGATGGATCTTTTTATTCTCAACATATTTGGTGTTTACCCAGTGTTTTATTATTTTTATCCAGGAATTTCTGGTTTTAACCAATATTTAGTGTTTTTTACTAATAGTTTAGGAAACATTTTGTTGTTTTTAACCAACACTATATTGTATTAGCCCAACACAGGGTAGAAACAGCCAATTTTTCCTGGGTTAAATGAACCCAGCATGGAGTTCTGGATTAAAACAACCCAAGATTTTTTAGTGTGTATGATGTCAGAGCATTTCAACCAATCAAAAAATTATCAAGATTTTTCTGATTGGTTGAAACTACATGTAGTTATTCACACTGCATCATGGCTGCCCAGTAGAGGCATTAGGACACCACCACACAAAAACTCCCACAACTTTTTCATCAATGGACAAATATGCCTAGAACTTCTACTTATGGACTCTCAACACTACAGCTTTCAACCTCTGCAGGCTCCATTTATTATTCATTTAAGTCAACCTCACATTAACCCCAAACACCATACAGGGCAACGGGTTAAGAAGGAGACTTTAAAGGAGGGTAATAAACTGAGAGAAGTCTGGAAATCCCTCCAACTGCTTCAAGTGACTGATCTACATAAATGATTTTTATCACTAAATGTAAATGTCAAGCTACATTTGAAGGGAAAGAAGAGTTTATAAATGTAAAAGACTGCTTGTAAAATGTCATCGGATATATTTTAATTTAACAAACCCGATTCCCAAACTCATTTAACTTCTGAGGCAGTATGAAACGTCCAACAACTCACACAGACGTGAACTAATTCGACCATTTTTCTTTTTGGCTGCGTCCAGTCAGAAAACATCACATCAAAGATGCAACAACAAACCTT
The DNA here is from genome assembly GCA_900323345.1 of Pseudochromis fuscus. Lineage (NCBI taxonomy): Eukaryota > Metazoa > Chordata > Actinopteri > Pseudochromidae > Pseudochromis > Pseudochromis fuscus. The sequence goes on from OOFC01017533.1 coordinate 20,152, forward strand.
GCTGGTCTCACACTCGCATGTGTTGGAACACTTCAAACTACGTGGACAAATCTTTACGTTGAGGTCAGCGGGACAAATTTTGACATCGTCCCTGGCGATGAAAAGTGATTCTCACTTCAACAGCAAACTGCTGCTGCTTCAATGAAGGACATCTGAGCGTGTCCTTGTTTCATTTTCTGGTAAATATTTTAAAAAATGGAGCATGGTGGAGTCAAGGATGAAGGTTGGTTCAGAGATAAGAAAGCCAAAGCGCTCTCTGTGTGCACAGCAGGAGTTGAAGGTACCCGCCAGAATAAAAGCCTTATAGGAAACATAAAAGCATGCCTGGTTCTCTTTAGACTTTAGATTAGATTATGAAACTACGACTTGTAGCTGAACAGGGAGAGGTTGTTGCAGGTGAGCTGCACTGTGAGGCAAAATGCATCAACACTCTCCTTGACTTTAACAGCTGCTGTCAGAGTTCCATTTAGCAAGGCACTTTACCCCCAGCTGCTGCCATGGTCGAAGCCTGCGGTCGCACCGAGCTGCAACAACAGTGTACGCACGCTTCATCAACTCCACCCCGATAAAAAGCAGTTGGAAAACGTGCTTTGCTAAAGTACTTTTTGAATAATGGCGTCTGGCGAGGGAAATGTCTCGGGACTATTTTGCTTCCCGCAGGGAGCCGGCGCTGTCGGAGAAGAAAAACACATCGAGGCCTGCGTGTGTTCGCTTGACAGAGCTGTTTTCAGCAGAACTGCAGATGTTAAGGTTCATTTCTATGCTTTCCCCTTTACAGGATTTTCTCCTCCAACCGATGCTTCATTTTTCATGTGACGGCTGTTACCACTGTGAGCCACCTCGGGCCGTAAGACGACTTGTTTACCATTCATGTGACTGAGCATAAGAACTCCGATCCTTCCCCTGCACACTCGGGCTGTGTTGGTGCAAAGAAATCAAACAGAGGGCTGCTGCTGCTGCAGAGAAGTAATAATCAATCAAACAGCGATCGACTCTGATTGCTTCAGAAATGGGTTTTTTTGGGCCCCACAAAGATAAACTAATGATGCAGCTGAAAGACAGCGACAGCCCTCATTTTGTAATGTCCATCATTTCAGAATAAAAGCGTATTGTTATGTTAATGCACACCATTTATCTTTACATTTATTTTATAAATGTGTTTTTCAATAGCCTCTAACAGAGCAAGGAAAATGTGAAATGGTCCATATTTGATTCCTTTTTCTCTTCAAGGACAAATCAGTGATTATTCCCCAAAAGAAAGAGCAGCAAAATGTTCCTTTTTTGACAATGTCTCTGCTCAATTTTCACTATTTTTACTACTTGCAGCTAAATTACTAATTTATATTTGGGTTTCATCATTAGCAGCATTTCATTCTCTATGGAACAGTGACAGATTTATATTTTCTCAGCCCAGTTTTGTAGTTTCCACCTCAAGAAAAATCTAAGCTGTTACGCAACTGCTGAGTGAACATTCCTGCAAAACGAGGAGGAGGAGGAACATAAGTGAATTTCTTAAAATGGGAGGCACACAACTTTTAAGTGCCTTGCACTCAAGGGCACCTTAAAGCAGCTGTCGTCCTCATTCACTTTCAGTGCCAGCCGTTCTCGGCCAAGCACAATACTTAGATATCCAAAATTCATACTAATGCCCACTCTAAACTCCAATGGGACTGGTCTGAGGCCTTGGAAATTAAACACAGAAAGGACTACAGGTGAATATTATGCCACAGGAATACTTAAAGCCTAACTAGTTTGCTAGAAAAACTTTGTATTTCATGATATCTTTGCCACTGTAACACTTAGAAATAATACAAAAACGTCTGTCTTTGTCTTACCATCATGAGTTCCCGCTGGAAGGACTTCCTCTCCTTGTTGTCCATGTTGGTACACTCCTCTTTGAGTTTCTCCAGAACCGACGCCACCTTCTCCGGTTCATTGTCCAGCTCGGTCCGACAAAAATAATTCAACGGCAAATTCCCGTAGCCCAGGGCGTCTGCGAACGCCCTCCAGTTGCCCACGTTCTCCATCAAAACCGTCCTCACGGTCGCGTAGATGTATGTAAGAAATTTGCAAGGCTTCAGGACCTGCTCCAGCAGCATTGTGGTCGTTAGGTCCGGCCCACACCAATAAATGGGCTTGACCTTACCCAGAACCAAAACGTTCTTGGCGTGGACGAGCCCCATCTTCCCCTGATAGTATCCAATGTACCACTCTTTGGTTCGCAGCTGCCCACGCAGTTTGATCTTCTCCTCGCTGAGCAAAGCAATAACATCCCCCTTCTTGTACTCCAACAGATACGTACTCTTGTGCTGCCTGATAACCGTTTTGATCAACTTTCCAAATTTCAAGTTGGTGATGCACCGGTCCTGAAACTTTGGGTATTTGGAGGTGACGGCTAGTGGCGAGAGGACGATCTTATCCACCTCTTTCTTCTTCAGAAATCTCCTCTGGCCTGTAATCCTCGCTCCAGTCTTTGGGGGCGGCTGTGGGGTTTGGACACAGAACTGAGTGAGGATGCAGTCGAGGGCGTCCTTGACCTGGATCCTGAGAGTGAAGTCTGAGATGCTGCTGGGATTGTGCGATGTGATCATGTACATTAGCCTGCTGACCTTCCCCAGTTTAACCTGAAATCCACGAATGACCCCAGCACCCTCGCCTGCCTTCACCTGGTAGTTGGACATGTTGGAGTACAATCCAACCTGGAGGTCCTGAGGATACCCCAACACAAACTGGTGCTTACCCCACAGCTGCAGGGCCACGGGCGGGGTCGTGGCAGCCTGCCGGCCCACCTCGTTTACCAACAATGTTTTAGGTGCGCAGTCGTGCCCAAACATGGCCACAACTGTTTTGAAAGAAGGGTGAATGTGCTTGGGTCCGTACACGCCCAGAGTTACTTTCCTCTGCACATGGTCCCAAACAGTTGTGTTGTGGCTGATGTACTGGGACTGGGTCACAACAGCCACGTACATGCAAGGCTCGAGGCTGTCCAGCTGCACCTGGACCGTATCCTTGTAAATGTAAGCGTTGGGGATCGGTGTGTAAGGCCCCTCTTTGCAATCACTTCGAACACAAAGCACCTCAGCAGTGTGACAGCTCTCTTTCTTCACCGCTACCGATACCTTCATCTCCAGCGTGATGAAGGACTTAGTCTCCATGTTGCTGAGCTTGATCTCCACCACGGGGCTTACGGTGGAGCAGTGGTCACTGTTGAGTTCCAGGGGAGGGTCAAGCAAGGCTTTCATGGAGATCTGTTGGTGGTCTCCATGGCTGACATGGCCCTCGGGGATGTGGATGCTGATGTGGGTGTCTGGAAGCTGAACGGCACCTCCATTACTGTCTAACCTGCACACGATGTTGGTCTCCACCGGCTGAGTCTGGCCCCATCCGGGACTCTGACCCAGGGAGTCAAGGTCATGGCAAGACCTGGCCAGTTTTCTGTGGTTCAACCAAGCAGTCCTGAAGTCCTCCCTGCTCTGAAACTGCTCCGGTGACGGAGCCTTAAGGCCCGTGAAGAACCCAGAAGAAGGTAGGGTGGGATTGGACTGTGCCTGCAGCACGGACAGTTCTGACAGGCTGTGGGAACGTTTACTCCTGAAAAATGGATTATCCCTGTGGAGGTTAGGCCCAACCTCTTGGCTGGGGCTGGTGGGGTTGTTGATATGGCAGCTGCTGAACCCGTTGCTCATGATTGTACTGGTGTTAAAGTTCGAGCAAGATGACGGAGATGCCAGAGCGTCAAAGAGAATAAGATCCGCTGAGTTCCTAACACCTCCATCTTTGCAGTTTTGATCTAACGGACAGATAAAGGGGTTCACAGAAAACGGACCGTTGTTGTAAATCGGCGAGGGCTTCAGGCTCACCCCCGTCCACTCCCCGAGACCTCCAAACTCCTTCGACCCGTCCTCATATCCTTCCCCGAGACTGTCGATCATCCCGCTGTCGCTGAAAGAAGAGTTCCTGAAGTTGACCGGCTGGACGTAGGCGGCCGGGATGTATCCCATTTCCGTATTGTTGTGGGCATACCACCACTCTCCGCCCGACGTGTCCAGGACATAGAGGCGATCACCTTTGGAGAATTTCAACGTGGTGAAGCTGCTCGGGCAGTAATCCTTGATGGCGACCACTTCTTGTGCAGCTCCATAGGAGGCTGAAGTGTCCAGCCTTAAGGCACTCGGAGAAGGCACTGAAAAAACAAGACAGAGCAATATTATTTGTCCTGATTGCAAAGTGCTGTGGCCCCACTTTAAATAAATGCACTTAAATGCACTTATTGCATGATTACTCACAGTCTCAAAATCAGATATAATGGGCCAGTTTAACTAATGGATCTCACATAAGAGGTTTGTGTTTAAATGGGTCAATGGTTCAGTTTGCTATCTCAAATGTTTTAAAGGAATCTAAAAAAAAGATAAACTACAATAAGTCCAAAAGCTCATTTCTAATCGTCTGAATCCCGACTATAATTTCTTCAGGTATCTATGAGCAGATGAACTGCATAATTTACTGCATAATTTTACTATTTTTAGTTCACCTCATTAGCGTATATGGAGCATGTAAACAAAGCTGTAATGAAGTGAAACCAGTGAAGTGAAAAGGGAAACAGAGAAGGAGAATAACATTTTTCAGCTGAATAATTTAATTGCGAAGAGATGAAAAGCACAAAATTGAGCAACAAATTATTTAAATTCATAGATGGAGCCTTTGGAAAATGTATTTTTTCAGGAATTAAATACTGACCTTTGACATCGTTGAGACTCGCCCCAGTGACGCCTTCACTGAGGTCGATGAGCGTCCCCTCAGACTTGCAGCGAGGGAGGATGTGGTTGTTGTTCGTCACTCTGATGATTCGATGGGCAGCCATGGCCGGTGCTTAAACAAACGTTGGCTCATTGGCAGCTTTTCATCTGGACGGAAAACAAACACATCAAGGATTTCAGGATGGCGGAGCTCGGCCAATTTTTTAAAAACACATCTGCATTCAAGCGAATCCAGAACAACTTCCAGAAGAAATGCTAATTTTCTACATCAGTAACGTAGTCAAAGGTCAAAGCTGCAGCAGCAGAAAATAAGGTTGGGAAAGAAATGAGCTCCCACATGAACAGGCAGCGGTTTTTTCTGAATCAATGTAAAGAGTGTTGAAGAGAGAGCGAGGAGAACAATCGAAAAGCAATAAAGACATGAAACCACAAGAGATTTAAGTTCTGAGTGGAAGTGACAGTGAAGAAGGTCAAAAGTTATTTTATGTCTTTGCAGCAATAACACAATGTAGGGAAATGTATCTAAGCTGTACTGCTGCTCAAAGGCTTTTATTGTGAAAAATGTAAAAAAATAAATAAATCTCTTTCTCCTGCAAATCCTGCTCCACCTACAAAGAAAACCCAACTGGAAAAGTAGGGCATTAAAAACACACATATCCACGGAAAAAATAGACACAGCTACAAATACATTATATATCCACAAGGACACACAAATCTCACAACCAAGGTAAACAATTAATCTTTTTTTTAATTTTAATTAACCAGAAAGTCCCACTGAAGTAGCAACCCCGATGAAAACCAATAAACACAACATATCAGATAAAGAAAAAACAATAAAACAACAAGATAATAAAACATTGTGGCTTCTTTAAAAAATGCTCTAGAGGCTTTTTAATAAACTGCAAATGTAATGTCCCATTAGTGACCAAGCAAACGAGCTTTAATTTTAAGTGAACAATCCTGAGGACACTGTACCTTCATTGTTTGCCAAATGCTGACTGGTAAAGCTGAGAAAACTGCAGCATTAAGGACATTAACGTTGGAACAGTATGAATTCTGTATAACATCACTGCAAGAACTAAAACTTCATCCTGTATAACTGCAGCTTTTGTAGATAATACTTAGGTTTATGAACATTTTTATTACATAACACAGTGTATATCTGGATATTATTGGATATTATGTCTTTATTGTAGCTGCCACTATTAATTTCCTAAAGCATTATTGGATTAAATTTAGTCTTGGGAAGAACAATAAACAAATTAAAATGTATTTTCCACATTAATATGATTACGAAGGCGTCTTAAAAATGATAAATTATGAATATGTTGTGAGTGTTTTAGCAGAAATAAACAGAGGAAGCAGTCAAAAGTGAAACCAATGAGGAAATGCAAAAAAAAAAATGCAATACTCTTGATGACCACTAGATGCTGGCTCCAAAAAACTAAAGTTTAAAGGTGGTTCATTCACTGGTCTCATCCACATTGGACAGTGTCCTCAGGTTCAAGGGTAAGCCCCGCCTCCTCACTCCTCCCTTCATATCCAAATATGGCTCCAAACAACCAACATGGCCACGTCCAAATACCAAACTCCTGGCTTCAAAATGTGAGTGTTTTATCACCAGAACCTGCTGCTCTGTTGTCTGATTGTGCTGAACAGTTATTGCAGCATAATGTTGTCTAAAATAAACCTGTGTGCTGCAGCATTTACTGAAAAACAATCCAGATCAAGCATCTTTCCACAAACCTTTGGCGACACGCATAAATACACACAAAATCATATCTAATGTTTCCTTCCTGCCTGCAGAAAGTGAAATCTGTGCAGCCACGCCACTGTTCTCAGTATTTATTTTCCATCTCAGATCCTATCGAGCCAGTTACCAATTTCCTTGTCAGAACTGAGCTGTGATTCAATTTGCGTATGAAAACACACAGTCAGCAGAGGACTGTAATCTGATTAGAGAGGCAGCAAGAAATTGTTTTGCTGTAAAAAAAAAAAAAAAAACGTCCCAAGAGACTTTATTATTCCTGCAGGACGTGGCGAGCGGCGACAGCGGGAACATTTGCATTTGCACGCTAATGATGCCATTTTAATCTGATTAAAGCAACACAGGCTGCAGGAGCCGCCGTGGAAATGCCTTTTGCTGATTATCGTCATTAGAGCTTTAATGTGCGGAGCTCCGAGGAATTTTCATCCACATTCAAGTTTTTGTTTTAATAAAGTCACGCTCTGTGGTTTTCAGTCAAAACTGAGAATAATACACAGCAAATTATCTATTATTAGCGAGGTCTGACTGGATTATTTAGAGTTTTGTGACTCTTCTGAACAGATTTCTCCATCTTAGACTGTCACACCTCCTCGTTTACAATATATCAGATTTCCTTGAGTTCCAGCGAAGCAGCGTTCAGACGACACTCGGGTGGATCTGATCGACTCATTAGAGGCTCGCTCAGCTAAAACCTGCAGCCGCTGTTCACCTGTTTCCAGCATCAACACCGCTGACTCAGTGGTGAGAGTAGGGAAACACAGCAACCAAGTGAAAACATCAGGAGCCAGTTCACAAAGAAATACAAAAGCAACTTGACAAGACTCCAATTAGCAGCAGTCCTGTCAGAAGAAGGCTGTCTGGTGGTGATCTCAGAGGATGAGTAGAGACTCTGAACCAGTCTCAGGAGGGAAAACAAGCACAAACACTTGGAGTAAGTTAAGACATCAGCAGCTTTTCACTGTGGATGGTGTAAAAAGTTGTTTCTGGATCAATTCAGTAGCAGGAACAGATTAATGTGTGTTATCCAATTCATCCACCTCATCCTCTCCACTTGAAAACCATGTAAACTGACGAAGATGCTTTACTTTTGGTGCTTTAGTTCCTCTCTCGACTGCATGATATTTTCCTCTCTGTGGCAGAGGTGCACCCTGGGATGCATGCAGGATAGGAGAAAGCAGCGGGGCCTGTTTAATGACTGCATCTGTTCACCTGGGAGCTACCACAGCTTAAAGCCGGAGCAAACTCCTCCGAGGTGACATTTCATTCTCCCGCACCCTCTCCCCTCGTCAGGGAGCGTGCCGCCCATCGATAAAACCCCTCGAAAATGAGCACTCAGCGTGCAGCTGGAGCAAAGCTGCGATCAATAACGAGCAGACAAAGACACCGTCGCCCGCTTTGAAATAATACCGAAGCGATCCCGGCTAAATGCAGCAGGAGGTGAGGATGGCTCCTTCAGATACAGAGAGAGGATGAGAGGATGGGAGGGGGGAGACTGGAGGATGGCGAACACAGCAGGGGGTTCAGTTCAGAGCAATCGGGAAGCTCAAGGTTTTGTTAGGGATGACACATCGTTATAAAAAAACACCTGACCTTTGGTTTAAAATGAGACTTTCACATGCAGGATTTTAAACTTTTGTCTGAGTTCATGTTAGCAGAGGAATTTCCATCACAGAGGGATGGGAAATGCCAAAAAAGCAGCTTTTTCAGGGGCTCTGCAGCAGACTGCTGGAGGGCTGCTGGGTTAGCCTTCCTCAAAATTGGAAACAGGGATTGCATTCACATCCGAGTCAGTGAAATTCTCCGCGTTATTAACTCATTTCACCGGAGCTGACGGGGCGGAGGAGCGGCGGGCGCGTCGCGGACTCCAAACTTTAATTAGCCAGAGTCGGCCCGTCCTAATCCCTGGATGAATGTTACTATAATAACCATTTCCAGCGGCCATATGCTCAGGGAGAGTTTATCATTTCACCGCATCGCAGCCGGAGTTAGAGAGCGAGACACAGCAGCACACATCTAAACAAAACCCTAAACTTAACCGACAGTATTATGTTTAAATATTTAAATGTAACCCAGTGCTGAATTTCCCTGTGTAAACAGTAATCTCACATCAAAGCAAGAAGCTGAAGGGCTAAAAGTCTCCTAAATCAAGATCAAACAGAGCAAAGACAGCCTGATTCCTCACTATCAGTTTAATAAAACGAAATGAAAACACCTTTATGAGCCTGTTAGTTCAATCTACAAATCCTAATGTGCATCTGTCTCACAGTAAACACCCAGATAAACCCGCAGTATCTGATTCTTTTTAATGTTTCCTTCAAAGTAAACCACACCGCTCAGCTCCCTACAATCGGTGCTCTCTGCTTTCAACCAATAAAAGAAACTAAAACCATCAAAAAGCATCAAATCGCAGTTTCAATCGACTTAAATCTCCCTTAAAGTTCAGCTCTTTAATCTGTTCTGCAGGAAAATGTGAGTGCAGCCACTCGGCGTTAACTCGCCGTCGACCTCGGGGACAGAAACTCACGAGGTCCAGGTGAGTCAGGCAGCTCACGGGCCGACCCTGCTCCCAGCATGCACTTCGAGGACGTGTGTTTACACCTGAGATGTGTTTGAGGGGTAACAACCTGTCCTTGAAAGTTTATACTCTGTCAAGTAAAATAAAAAATGATGGAGGACAACAGTCGACTCTAATTAGCAGTTTCACCTTTAACTTCCTGTAATGATTGTCCTCTGTGGGCCACTGTAGATGCTCTCTACAAGTCTGGGAGCCCTGGGCAGCTTTTAATGTTGAACCTGATGAATGACCCTGGTTTATTTCAATTTAATATTTTACTGTGTTCTCTAGCTCTGGAAGAAAGAAAGAAAATGATGTGATGATGTACTCGGTCAAAATGTGGGAGATTGTTATTTATATAAATTATTTAAATGTTATTTTTTTGTGTAATGAAACAGAAATTACTCGACATGAAACCATGAATCAAAATACAAGTAATAAATCAAAGTTCAAGCTGTTACAAATTAAGAAAAATTAAGAAAAGCATCTTTTTCCCTTAAAGTTAAAACTTCCCACAACATGATGTCATAACTTTTGCCGCAGTGAGTTTTCCAGCTTCATATTTATAGTCTCCACTAGAGTAGTTTTGCATTGATCGCAGTTCAAAAACATCATATTTATCTTATAATGTCCATTTATCCAGATCCTGATTCCACCCACCCCTCCTCTCCCTTCTCAACAGCCCACTTTCTTCTGATTGGCTAACATCAGGGAGACTGACAGGAGGCGGAACCAGACTCTCCAACAGGTGACTGTAAAGATACAAAGTAACTAATCTGATCCAGAACATTCACAAGAAAGATGTGGGAAAATACTTACTACTGGAACATGGTGTTTGTTTGATAACTAATTTAATTAATTTCTTTGTTTGTAAAGAATAATGTAACAATGTGTAAAAACCTCCCACACACACAGAGAAACACCTCGCCCGACAGACCTGGCCGCACCTGACCTGAAGAGGCGATAAATAAAAAATCCTTCCACTTGGCATGTGGTCAAGTACATTAGTCTGCGGCGCCGCTCTGCCCCGGACGCCACCGTTCATCAGCGGGGAAATTCATCCGTAAAATATTACAATCGCCGCTCTCTTCCCTCAGGATGAATTTCCAGGTAAATGAGTCCGCTAAGTGCTTCAGTTTTAGTGTCACTTCCACCTCCACGCTGAAGGAGATTCTCCAGCGGTTTAAGGAGAAGAAGGAGGAGGAGGACGAGTGGCGTCCTGTGCACGTCACCAGGGCAACTTCAGGGCAGGGGATCGTTTAATTCTCAACATTAACTGTTTTGAATGCAATAATTTACCTGCAACGTCTCGGTTTTCAGCCAAATAGCACATCGTAAAGCTTTAACAGATGAGAACCTCCCGTCTGGAAATGGATTTAAAAAGCAATAAATTCAGGGAAAATGTAAAAGGAGATAATTGTCACATTATCAGCGGTTATAAAGGAGTTTAGCATATTTTAAAATGATAATAGAGTGTGTGCTAATGTCATGCTGCTTCATAAAAACCATTTCATTCTTACAAAATGATGAGATAATGAGCTGTGGGACAGATTTCACCTGATTTCTTCTCAAACTTAAAGACCTGCAGACGTAAGTGAAGATCTCTGGGTGTGAGAGTTTATACATCGATTACCTCCTGCTCATTTCAGCTGTGTCATGACAACAAACGTGCAGACGTCACTTATTTACTATCACGTCAAAAACATCAGCTGGAGTCTGAAAGAGGCTTGATTGTTCTGGACTGGCTGATGTGGAAGATGTTAGCTACAGGTAGATATTTTATTTTGGAGAATGTTTTTAGAGGAGTGAACTTTAGAAAAGGATAGGAAGAAGAGGAAATCAATGAAGGAGGAGGAGGAGGAGGAGGAGGAGAAGAAGGAGGAGGTGGAAGAAGAAGATGATGGTGGAAGAGATGATGAAGACAGAGGTGGAGAAAGAGGAGGTGGAAGAAGAAGAAAGAGGAGGAAGAGGAAGGACAAGAAGGAAGAGATGGAGAAGACAAAAAAGATGAAGGAGGTGCAAGATGGAGCAAGAGGAGGAGGAGGAGGAGGAGGTGGAAGAATAAGGTGGAGAAGATTAAGATGATGAAGGAGGTAGAAGAAGAAGGTGGAGAAAGGGGAGGTGTTGGAAGAAGAAGAAGAACAAGATGGTGGAAGAGGCGAGATGGATGGAGATGAAGAAGACGGAGATGGAGAAGGAGGTGGAAGATGAGGAGGAGGACGAAGGACAAGAAGGAGGAGGTGGAGAAGACAAAAAAGATGAAGGAGGTGCAAGATGGAACAAGAGGAGGAGGAGGAGGAGGAGGCACTAGAAGAAGAAGAAGATGCTGGAAGAGGAGACGGGAGAAGATGGAGGTGGAAGAAGAAGGAGGAGATGAAGATGATGAAGACGGTAGAAGAATAAGAAGAAATAGAAGAAGGTGGAGAAAGGGGAGGTGTTGGAAAAAGAAGATGAAGATGGAAGATGAAGAAAAAGGAGGAGAAGGAAGAAGAAGAAGCAAATGATGGAAGAGGAGATGGAAGAAGAGGAAGGAGGAGGTGGTGGTGGTGGAAGAGCAAGTCAGGAGAAGGTGAAGGAAAAGACAGACAGAGGAGAGTCTGGGAGGAGGAAGAGGAGGGAGTCGAGATTAAATGAAGAAACTGTAATAAAGAGACGAGGATGCAGCAGGGCTGGGGAGGAAGAGGAGGAGGAGGAGCAGGAGGAGGATTCATGTAGAGGAGACAGAGAAAACGCAGCACAAGGAGATAAAAAGAGGAGATGGATGAAGTTGGGAAGAAGAGCTCAGAGTGGGAAGATGAGGACAAAGAGTCTTGAGTATGAAAGGAGAAGGAGGAAGAGGAGGCACTTGAGATTAAGCAGGAGGATGAAGAATGAGAGCAAAAAGGAGGAGGAAGATGAAGACAAGAGGATGAAGAGACTCCCGGTGGAAAACAGCCTCCAGTTAAAGCTCCAGGCAGACACAGAGAGGCAGAGGGAGAGAAGGGGGATTTGCAGCTTATCAGATGACCTTATTGGCAGGGCTAAGGAGGCCCGGAGACCAGCGAGCACACAATACTGGATAATTGTCAGCTTATCATTTCCAGTCATTTTCATCCATCTGCTGCTGAGCCCTCCTCTGCACACACCACTTTAATATCAATGTATATTTAAAAAAACACTATAATATTAGAGTGGAATATTTTAACAATATCAAAGAAATACAGCACATTAAAGTCATAATAGGTCAGAGCTCATTAAATATTCATACAGGATAACTATGTGGAAGAAATACAACTATAACCACACAGTATAGCAGCACAGACTCTTATACACCAAGTAAAGATATTTTTAAATACATTATATCGATATTTTTCATGCGCCGAATTTATCCCCATAACGTGCTCTGATAAATAATACACAAAAACATGCAGTGAAATATTATTTAAAGGAACTAGAGGCAGTAAAGTGTAGAAGTGGTTGAAATGTGAACGGACCTCGTGCTGGCCGGACGCCCGGGCGCGCGGAGAAGGTGAAGCGCAGATGGAGAGCGCCGCGACACTTCTTCTTCTTCTTCTTCGTCTTCTTTTTCTCGTGTTGTCTCGCGTCATTTGTCTTGAAGATTCAAAAGAAAAACGGGATAAAGGTGTGAAAAGATGAATTCAGACCTTGTTCCGAGTCCGAGAAGTTTCTTTTTTTCCTGTAAATGACCGGTGACAGATGAGGAGACGCTGCACACTCCGTCCGTCTCCGGTGCGGTTCAGCTCCGATCTGACGGAGACTCGGGGAGCTCCGGTGGAGGGGCGGAGTGACGTCACAGAGAGGGCGGGGCCAATTCAAAAAATATTTAATTGGTTCAAAACGTGATGATTTTTACATGGTATTACATTATTGATTCAATTAACACTGTCGTAAGTACTTTAACCTTAACGCTACTAATAAGAATAGTAATAGAAAAGTCCAAATTATAAAATAATGAGCTAAATATATGAGGTAAAAACTTAAAAAAGCCAAAAAATAAGCAAAAATACTCAAAATTGTGGGATAAAATTCTGAAATAAAATACCATATTTATAAGGAAAAAGCCCAAATTATGAGAATTTAGTGAAATTTGGGTTATAAAAAAGTTAAAGTTTGAGAAAAAAGTCCAAATTACAAAACAATAAGCCAAACACATGAGCACAGCAGCCCAGTATTTACATTACATGTACACTTCCTTAAAAAAGAATTAATGTCAAATACTGTGAACACTAGTTTCACCTTAAATTCAGCTCATTTCAAAAGTGCTTTAACTGACAAACACTGGAGAAAATGTCAGGAATAACCACAACAATATCAGATTTTACTGCTTTGGATTCACCATATGTTCGAAGTATCAATAAAGAGAATAAACCTGAACATTATTTCCTCAAATGGAGCATAAAACCTGCAAATAAACACAATAAAACTGTCAGTAATGATCAACATTGGACATGTGTCTCTATAAATAAAGCTGAAAGGTAAATGGCTCGTGCAGCAGGACGGTCTCCTGCTAATGAGCCGAGGTTCATGGAGAGGTTTGGTGATTAAACGCTGTCAGCGAGATAAAATCCCTCCGTGGCTGTCGTGGCCGGGCTGACACTGTGAATCACACGCATGAGAAAAAAGAAATCTATTTTCTGTCTTTTGTTTTTATGAGGCACGCTGGGAGGAAAAATGAAAACGTGAAATGTCAGAGCACCTGATTGTTCCTCTGTTTAAAAAGAGCATGAAGAGGCTGTGTGGGAGTTTATAATTGGTTTGTTGGAGGAGATTTTCTGGAGCTGAAGCTGGAAACAAGGAGGAAACAACGAAAAGAAGATTCAGAAATGATGTGAACTTTTCCCCAAGGAGCTAATGTTTAAATGAAGCACTGTGGGGATGGATACACTCATTTCCTTTTATTTAGTAAGTTCCTTTATGAGATAAAATGTCAGAAATGATGTTGATGTAAAAGGTCAAATTCTATAGGAAAGGTATTATAAGATAAGAAGTCACAATTAATATGTAAAAAAGTAAAGATTATGAGATGAAACTAAGACATTTTGATATAGAAAGTCTATTATGAGACAAATGGTTGAATTTAGGAGATAAAAATTAAAAATTACAAGACAAAAAGTCCGAATAATTACATTATAATTAAGATTATAACAAAATAATACACATTTTGGTATAAAAAGTATATTAGGAGATAAAGATTGAGAGATAAAGGTCAAGTATGGAGATACAGACTTTGAATTGTGAGTTAGGATGTAAAAATTGCAAGATTAAAAGTCAAATTAACGACATAAAATTAGGATTAAGAAGTAAATTATGACATAGACATTCAACATTTATGAAGATAAAAGTACATTTTAAGAAGAAAAAGTCAAAACTATGTAAAGAAAGTCAAAATTACATATAAAAAGTCACAAGTATAATATACCAAGTTCAATTTAAGAGAATATCCCACTTTAATAAAGATAAAAGACAAATATTATGAGATATAGTTAGAATTACATCAAGAAAAAAATCAAGATTTTGAAGTAAAAAAAAAAGTCAAAATTACAAATAAAAGTAAAATTCATAAGATAAAGACAAAAATACATATAGAACAAATCAAAGATTCAGATTTGACGTTGTTAGATGATGTATCAAAATAAGAGATAAAAAGTTAATACTATAAAAACATAAAGTCCAGTTCAGACTGTGTACCAGGACACTGGATGCTGTGGATAAAGTGAAGTACAGAAGTATCTCAAACTTGTGGACTCTGCAGAGCTGCTGTTTGTTGTTTCTTCTGCTTTAACTGACAGTTGAGATTCTTTTAAACCCACAGAGAAGATCAAACTGAGCTCTATTCACCACTTCTGACTGCGGATGAAAGAAAAGCGTCTGATCAAAGAAGTGTGTGAGAGCCGGACTCTCTCTCTTGTAGAAGATGAGTGGAAGCGATAAGACTGGTGCAGGGAGGCTTTCTGCTGCCTCCCTGCCCCCCTGCAGTCTCGCCTCAGGGAGCTTTTAAAGGCAGCAGCACCCAGAGTCTCCAACAAGGAGGATAATTACACCAGCAGCTGGAGAGGGAGGGAGTGGGGAAATGATTCAAATGCACCGCCCTAATTAATCATAAAGATCGGCGCTGTCTCCCATCACCTGCACCGAGCTGTGTATGAGTGTTTTGACCCCAGCCTCCAGAGATACAACTCTTTTCTGTGCATTCATTCCTTCACAGCTCAGTCACATCCCAGAAGATGCAGGAGTTTAGAAAAGGATCCGTGTGCCTGATGAATGCTGCAGAAAAAGATGTGATTTATCTGACCGTCCTCAGCCGGCGTTCTCATTCTGCTCTGTCAGGGCGCCTCGCGGGGATACGATGGATATCTGTACGGCGAGTTATGAAGTGACGGGAGATCAATGCAGAGGTGTGATATCCATTCAGCAGGTCGGAGTCACCTTGGACCCGCACTCTCACAAAGGGATTTCTCAAACGCTCCCGAGCAGAGCTGAAGCTAAATCAAACCCACTGAAGTGTTCGTTTATTCCACGGGACCCAACAGCATTAAGCAGAGTGAACCCAATCTGTGCACGATCAATTATTCAAGTGCATCGCTGTTTGTGAGAGGTTTGTTTTGGATTCTTTAAATTTGGAGTTTGAAGTTTTGGAGCTAGAAGTGACCATATTTGGATAAAAGGGCGGAGCTGGGTGGCATCCACGGCCACAGACTGTTACACCCGTTAGTTTGTGGATTTTGGTTTGTGAACGCTGCCATGTTTTGGAGCAGGAAGTGACCATATTTTGGTATGAAGGGAGGAGTGAGGAGGCGGGCCTGACCCTTGACCCTGAGGTCACTGTCCAATGTGTGTCTGGACTTCACCAGTGGATGAGACTCCAAACCACCTGTAAACCTGTGGAAAAAATGTGTTGACTGAGTATTTCGTGACTGAAAATGACCATGAATCTTCATAGAGCCAGCACCTAGTGGCCATCAGGAGTATTGCACTTCTTTGCACTTCTGCAATTGATGCATTTTTTAACCCTGGTTGCATCGTCCATTTCCATACGCATCAGACAGTAAATAGACTCGAGACAGCCCACACTAAAACAACCAGAAACTTAAATGTCTTACACAAGCAGAACTTCTGAGATCCACCTTTTCAACCACTTCAAATTCTTCATCTGCCATTTGAAGAATAAAACGACATCATCAGCAAATCGTGAGGGTTATTTTTTACTTTATATAAATATATTGTCACAGAATTACCACAAAAGCAACTCTAATCTCCTTTTCCCTGCAAAGTAAGATAACATTTAATGGAATTTTACAGGCCCTGTTGGTACATTTTAAGAACATTAAAGACAATGCAGGAGGAAACACTGGAGACACCTCCGTGAGAAACTTGGCGCAGAGAGCTGGCAGTCATATAAAGAGGTAAATGTTTTGTGTTGGACGCGACTCGCTCACAGCGGCCGTTGCTGGCCCCGTAGTTCAGCTCTTATTAGAGGCCCAGACTGGATTTGACGCGTCTATTCATGTGGGCTGAATGGGAACTGTGGGACGTGAAAGGGAGCCCTCTATTCACCGCTTTTATCGAGGATCGTCGCTATCAGCGCAGCTCGCTTTGCATCAGAATGACCGAGCGTTTTGCTTGTCAGCCAGGTTGGTTCTGGGAAGGAACACCAGGAATTTGGTTTATTTCAGATGCTGCGTGAATGCAAATACAGGAATTCCTGAAAAAATGTGGCGAGCAGGAGCAGCTTAAAACAGAAAAACAAAAAACGGCTGCAGAGCTTCGGCTGAGGAGGAGGAGGATTTGTCCTGCTCCCAACAACTGGGGCGACTGTAATCCTGTGGAAGACAAAAATACAAAGTCCAAAGGAGCACTGGAGCAAAAGTAAATAAAGTATAAGTCATTTTGGTGTATTTATACATTCTTTGCTAGTAATGGTTCTAAGTTAGTTTCAAACAACAATCAAGAAGAATCTAATTTAGTGAGAATTAACTACAAAATCATCTTATCATTGTTAAAATTAGGGCTCTGATAATGCTGTAGTCTCTACAAGTGGACACTGGTGAGGAAAAAGGTTTAATTACAACTGAACATCCTTTCTTAATTAATAGAAACGGTCCAATCCTGTGTACATGTCCATAAAAACCTATTTCCCATAGAAGCTTCTAAGAGACAGGGTTGCTGGTTTACAGCTTATAATGAAGCACTGGAAGCTGTTCTGTACTATGGTTTTTAATTAGTATTTAGAGTCAGCTTAAGTTATGAATAAACCACCACCCCAGAAAGAAAATATAACTTCCATATACCATCCACCAGAGTGGAGCTGAACTCAAGTCTCATTCACATTGAACAGTGTCCTCAGGTTCAAGGGTCAGACCCGCCTCCTCACTCCTTTCCTCATATCCAAATATGGTCACTTCTGGCTCCAAACAACCAATATGGCAACGTTCAAATGCCAAACTCTTGGCTTCAAAACATGAGTCCAAAAACCAATGGGTGACATCACGCTTTCTTCATCCATTTCCATATAGATTCTATAGATAAGTGAGATAAATACACCCAAACAGTTACAATTGTCTGTCATGTAAAAGCTGCACAATACCCCCCCAAAATGAAAAAAAGTACTTCTGTATGTCAAACAGTAAAATATGATCAATATGTGGTCAGTGGAAAACAACAAAGTTAGACTGATGATGATGATGCTGCCTGGGTTGTATAAAATTGTATCATCTGCATAGAAACGGATGTTCATAGACGTATCAGGAAGAAAAATGTCATTTATGTGTAATGTAAATGATAACTGACCAAGAATAGACCCCTGAGGTACTGATGGCAAGAGGATGACAGTGTTTTCTAACCTGTCTCCTCAACTCCTCCCTTCATATCCAAATATGGTCACTTCTGGCTCCAAAAACCAAAATTGCTACATTCAGATGCCAAACTCCTGTCTTCAAAATGTGAGTGAAGTGACCATGTCCATCTCTTATATACAATCCATGGGTGATGTGAGATGACAGTCTAATAGGATCCCAGTAAAACTATATTATGAGGCTCTTTGTAATTGCACAGAAACACTGTCGAGCAGCAGAGAGCTGCAGGAAAAATCTGCTAGTTTCTGCAGAGAGAACAAAATATTTCATCTTCAAACAGTCTTTCTTTCTTCCATTACTTTCCTTCCTCTTCTCTTCTCCCCAGCCAATTCCTCTTTCTCTCGCCTCCATCTGTCCATTTATGACAACTCCACACTTGAGGCTGCACAACCTGTTCATAGGAAATTACTTATTCATCATTTCCTCGGTCGTAGCAGCGGGAAAAGGCCACGGATTAGAGGGCTGTATCTCCGGGCAAACACACACACATATGCATGAGCACAAGTACACACCTGAATTGCGCAGCCTCTCCTGTCCTTAGGCAGCATTTTTAGGATTTATTGTTAATTCCTGATGGTGAATTTGCATTTAAGCAAACCATAAATCATCTCAGGAATCCTTTGTGCGTTTGGACAATGGCCAGTTTCAGGAAAAAAAATGATTATCCGTACACTTTTAATCATAATCTGTTCTGTTTTCATGCTGCTTTCTTTTATTTGTTGGCATTTTAATTCATGCTCCAACTGCAAACTAAGACCTTCTTCTGTAATTTAAAATACACAGAAAACCCACTCTGTCAACACGATGAAACCAAATGATGCTACTTTCAGAAGGGCAGCCTTTAAATCCCTAAATCCCCCAAATCCCTGGTTACTAAATGATTACCATTTCACCGCCTGGATCCTCTGCATCAACCACGTTTTACATCTTCTGTTGCTCTTATCCAAAGCAACTCACAAAGAGGGAGCGTGAGCATGAAGGGATTTGAAGTTTCGCTCAAGGACACTCAGCGGAGGATGCAGGATGATCAGCGGAGGGTAATGATGTTTCTCTCCACATAAACGGACGTATAGTTTTTTTGGCAACAGCTTCAAATGACGGAGATTCATCTTGTAAGATGAAAACGAGGGATCATTTGCAGCGGTTCAGATTTGAGCTCACGATTCATTCTGAAAATAGACAGGACGACCTTGTAAATGTGAATTTAAGATGCCGAAGCTTTGGGTTTTATCTTGTTTGCTTTAGTTAAACTGTGGGATCTTTGCAGCATTACTATAATCAGTTCAGTCAGGGGATAATTTTAAAGATATTGAGGCCTTTAAATATTTGTTTATTGATGAGTAAACAACCCAAAACCAAAACATGTTCAGTTTATAATCTTAAAAACTAATTTTGATAATTCAAACACTATGACAGAATAATTAATATTTCTGCTTCATAAATGACTTAATCAGTGTTTTGGTAATAAACTGTTTCTGTCTTTAAATCAAATCAATTATTGACTAATACTGATTGTTTTTAGCACTAAATCTATCAATCAACCACATTACCTGCAAAATGAAAAGACTAAAATTGTAATTTATTATTTGTCAATGTCCAATAATTGGAATAAAACATACAGCAATGAAACAACAGTCAAGTCTGGATGAAAATGATGTTGTTAACCTATAAATAGCCAGGAAATATAAATTTGGGAAATAATATTAATACATGTTTTTGTACAAGTAATCATTATTACTCACATACTGAATGATGTTAGCATAAAAATGTACAAAAGTTACATTTTTATATGACTTTTGAGTACTTGTAATAGTTTGTTGTAACAATATGTAGCATAGCACTAATGTAAGAAGTTACATACTTTCACAATGCTGCTTCAGGTGGATTTTAAATTCATCTAAAATGTTTTATATTTCAAGAATTTAGCTTAAAAATATTTCAGTATCTGTTGCTTCAAAAACAAGGAGCTCAGATTTATTTTCAAAGGTGAAATTTGTCTTTGACCGTGTACTCCGCTCGGGTCTGAGGCTATTACTTAAGAGCAAAGACAGCTAGATACTTTACAGCGGGGGGCTAAATCTCATCTGAGGCTTCACCTCGCGATCGATCAATACAGCGCTAGATACACAGAGTCCGCTCAGGTAATGTAATTCAGCACCATAGAGCTGGACCCTCTCCCATCTCCTCTCTGTAGGGCCTCCTTTTTGAAATCATTATCTCTGAACCCTCGCCGCCACCCACTTCAGTTCAACACCAATTACCCACAACCCCCTCTGTCCACAGGTTTCCCGTGGCAACCCCGTGCTGTCCGGCTGGATGGCCTGTGAGAGTTTGTAAAGGTCGGGGAAAGGTGGCGATAAATGAGTCTCTGCAGGAGTGACCAATTCCTTATTGTAATCCATAATTCATGTTCATTACCTCGCAGTGATTAAACTGCATGAATGTGTGAGTGAAGGTGTGTGTGCGCTGAAAGTTTAGCTAATTCCAGCTGTTTAAACATGGATGTAAGCTTTCATTTATTTACAGGCTTTGCACTTTTTTTACATCATCTTTTTTGCAAAACCAACAACAACACAGAACAAGCAGAAGCTGAATTTTTTAAGGAGTATAAAGTCAGCCGAGCGTTATAGCTGTTGCTGTTTGTTCTTCTTTTTAATTTAGGTCACTACAGCAACTCCAACCGTCCTCGTAAAGGCTCCTCAGCAGATGTACACATAAGACAAGCTTCATTTTCACAGAGAAAAATGCAGTTTTAGTTCAGTTGTAGAAAAATAAGTGACTTCACCAAGTGGTGTGTGGACTGCAGTTGTGAAACCAGGAGTTTAGCCTGTAGCTGCTTTTTGGAGCATCCACATCTTCAGACTGGACCACATTTCCCATCATCCCTGTGGCTTCTTCAGCTTTTATCAGGAGAAAATCTGAAATCGTGACCAACAGGTTTTGCTCCAAACTGAATAAAAACTCCAGATCTGTTTACAGTGCTCACAGCGATATCTCCAAATTATTGCGCTAATGATTTACTGGTGTTAAAACGCCACTCGGTGCCCTTTCAGCCTCGCTCAGTCACTTTTATCACCATTAATCTCACACCTCCTCGCCGCGCTCCACTAAATGTTTTTTGGCCTTCATTTGCCCGAGCTCCTCCTCCATCGATCACAATTATCAGTGGTGATTGATGAAGCTGCCGGGGAGGCGAGACATCGCCGTTACGAGGCCGGTCACTTTCAATGTAACAACCGGAACTCGCCTCTAATTTCATCACGAAGAGTGTGTGTGTGTTTGTGTGTTTAATCCAGAGTTTGGACTCGCATAAATCTCGTTTAACTGGGCGAGCTGGTGGAGCACAGAAACCCATCAGAAGGCCGAGCGAGAATTAAAGCTTCATAAAAAGGTTAAACGGCGACTTCACCTCAAACACCGAGTGCTCAGACAGGGCGAGCACGGCGGCTGATTTATGGAGCTGTTTGGACACGGAGGAGGGTTTTAATGAACTGAGCTGACGACTGGGCTCACACTGTCGAGGTTGTGGGTTTAAATCCCAGTTCAAGTTCATCTCAAAGGTGCACACAGCAAAGAGGGGAAACTGTTTCTTTCAGAAGATGACAAAGTTTCAAGATGAAAGCTCAGAATTTGATTCAAGAAGATGAATAATTGCAACAGTAGCCAGTTCTAGGTCCATAATAAAGTCCACTAAACACATGAAGACTGGACCTCAGATACAGTGTGCTGCACATATTTCACAATAAAAGCCCAGTCAAGAAATTAAATGATGGGTTTCTGCCCATTTAAACACCAGTAGTGGGGCTTTAATTTTGAAACAGTTAAGGAAGTGTTGAGTCTGAATAAACAGTTTAAACCTGCCTCTTTCAAGATGGAGGCTCGTTACCTTTTGCAGTTTAGATAAATAGACCCCGCCCCCTATCTGAGGATTTACATTAGTGACCAATCAAGGCTCAATAGGCAACTTGAGAAGCAGACTAGTTGTCAGTTACTAGCAGTTACTCACCACTTCATGATTACTTTCACTTTTTGTGCTGTGAAGTGAAATACACCTGGTTCATATAATCCCATGTGAGCCATCGTCTGATCCACAGAAACTGCATAATTTACATATTACAAGTATTAAAAGATCTAAAATTAATTAAAAAGTATTTTCTCAGGAACTTGAACATTTTTATTTATCATTTTGTAAAGTTTTGAGTGATTGTATTGATGTTTCTTGCACATCAGTCCGAAATAAAAATTTAATTTGTCTCCAGAAGTTGCACAATTTGTCCAAAACCCTCCTCAAGGACGCCTCGGCGTACACCTTCCCTGGACTGAACCCGCGACCTTTCAGCGACAGGAAACGGGCCCGATGACTGTGATGCGAGCTGCCGCGGCGAGGTCTTTGAAACAGAAACGAGAGAGCTCATTATGATAATAGGGAACGGGTCGGGGAGCTTTTCAACGAGATTAAAAACAACTTGATTAACCCGCGTGTCAGTCACGCAGCTTCTGCCGTGAGCCACTTTGAAGTCCTGGGAGTGAAACAGGGAGAAATCGGCTCCTGAGGTGATCAACTTAACAAGTGTCTTAAAATCTGTTCTTTCGCATGTTGACACCTTTCGCATGTTGAGAGATCAATCACTCACAGGAGTCTCCCATAGTTTATAAACTCAGGTGACTCCAAACTTTTTTTAAGTGTCCTGATTTTACAACCCCGGCCACGTCAGGACACCCCTGATCCTTTCTTTAAAAATGGGATTATTTCTTTACATTGTGTCACTTCATTGTGCTCAGCTCGCAGTCACAGCTCGATGGAGTGCAGCTCATCAGTAATCCCTCCTGACGGCTGCCGGGAAGTCGGGGCAGCGATGTGCCAGCCGCTCGGAGAGTTTGAAGCCTCACTGTTATGACCTGACGGCAGCTTAGCGTCCACCATATGTTGTTGTGGTTGTCAGGAGCTGTTTTTGTGTGTGCGGGGGAGGTTTCGGAGGAAAGATTAGCTCCTGTGTGGTCGCTGTCACGCCGAGGAGATATGTTTACTGCTGCACGAAATGACTCTTTCTTCTGATTTAATGCCTGGCAGATAGAAACACTGAGACAACGCGGTGATAGATTGTTCAGTTTTGGATTTATATTCATTAGAATGACAGCAGAGATTCCCATGAGAGCGCCTGAAGTTGTTGTTTTTGTGACATTTTACACTCAAACACAACACACTTTAATTGCTGTTTACCCATCAGCTACCAACTTGTAACTTTTAGTTCAGTTTGTTGCAGGAAAAGTTAGAAATAAAAAAGTGTAATACCACTAATGGCCACTAGATGCTGGCTTCAAATGAGATATTTTCATTGGACAGTGTTCTCAGGTTCAAGGGTTAGTCCCGCCTACTTCCTTCATATCCAAATATGGTCACTTCTGGTGTACTTCCAATGCCAAACTCCCGGCTTCAAAATGCAAGGCCACAAACCAACAGGTGACGTCATGGCAACCACGTCCATCTTTTATTCACAGTCTGTGACTTTGACTTCTCTGTCTCTGCTCTTGAAGTGAAGGTTTTATTTTATGCTCCTCCTAAAACACAGTAAACCCCATCTGCAGGTGATCCAGCTAACAAAGATGGAGAAGGTCTTTATTTCCACACCTAAATCCTGTGCAGCCAAACCCAACAACTCTGGACTCTGGGAGTATTTTGAAATATAAAAACTTTTCCTTTAAGAGTAAAACTAAATGAGGGATGTGATTTAATCTGATCTCCACCAAGAAATGAAGCGCGACAAAGCTGCATCCACTTCAGCCATTACAGGCAGCAGACAGCTTTGGATGTGGCGACCTTCTAAAAATAGCATTGTGTTGTGTTTTAATAACAGACGCAGCCTGGTCCCCGTGCAGGGACACTGCAGCTCCTGACTCATCGCTTTGTTTATTGATTAATAAAGAAAAACTGAAAGGTTTAGAGAAAATCTAATACTTGGAAGAGTCAATAAACCCCCTCTGAGCTTCAACTGGTGTCCTCCAACTTTTTGTTTAGCTTTCAGGCCCGCCTGCCTTTGACACGTCTGTCTCAGGTCTGAACACCTCGTCTGGGGCAGCGACAGATTAATCAGCTGCACCGTCTGCGTACAAAGGAGGAGCTTTCCTCCAAACACGGCGCCTCCTTCGTCGGAGTTTCCAGCAGCTGTGTGATCTGATTCTCTCGTTAATTAACCGACAGACAGACGAGCTAAAAATGGCACAGGCGAACCTGCCAGGCTTTAACAGACGGTCTGATGTCAACCCAGAAACTACAACTACTCCGAGGAGTCGTGAAAAATTACAATGTAACAATAAAAACTGATTTCTGTGAAAATTCCACTTCTTAAATGTCAATTGTTGTCTTTGTTTGATCCACATCTGGTGAAAAAGTGGCAGATTTTGTTTAAAAAATGAGATTTAAAGGATCAGTGTGAGGCTAAACATCCCCGGCCGGATGTGTTGCTGCTCTTTATTCAGTCCACAGTCTGTTTCCCACAGCCTGAAAACCTGTTTATTGTTCTCGTCTGTTCAATCATCTCAAACTGGGAGGAGGAGGTAGATATGTAGGCCATCAGGTGTGTGTGTGAGTGTGTGTGTGTGTGTGTGTGTTGAGGATATAGAGCGCTCTGATCCAGCAGCCTCTAATCCGATCGGGGGGGTGAGAGTGGAGGCAGGAGAGGATTATGGGATTAGGGAGTGGAAGATGCGACATGAGATGGCCACTCTGCAGCTGCACGCTGGCACGTTCGGGGTCGCCATGGAGACGGAGAGGGTGCAGGTTCAACTCTGCCGCAGTGTCTCGATGCAAAGCCATAAGGTGTTTCAAATAACGTAAAAAAATCCGACTTTTTTTTAAGCTAGAATTCAAAATAATGTCAATCTCATCTGTGTGATAGAAAAAAACAGATATGAGATGTTTGCTCTTTTACTGCTTCTGGTTTTTGTATGTTTGTTCCAGCTCCAACAATAAATCAAGTTGACACTAAAAGCAGACACTACAGGATGCAGAGACACAATGCAACTCTAAAGTGAAGAAAAATGACCCCAAAAGACACAAAATGGACCAAAGTGATGCAAAAAGGCCACAAAGATCCACTTAAAGCGATGCAAAATGATCACAAAGTGCCACACAATGATAACAGAGGCACAACACTACCAGAAAGAGACAAAAAAGGATCAAAAGAGACAGAATACAACATCAATGTGATGCAAAATAACAACAAAAAGACACAAAATGATCAAAAGAGACACGATACAACACCAAAGTGATACAAAATAACAACAAAAAGACACAAAATGATCACAGGAGACACAATACAACACCAAAGTGATACAAAATAACAACAAAAAGACACAAAATGATCAAAAGAGACACATTACAACACCAAAGTGATACAAAATAACAACAAAAAGACATAAAATGATCAAAAGAGACACAATACAACACCAAAGTGATACAAAATAACAACAAAAAGACACAAAATGATCACAGGAGACACATTACAACACCAAAGTGATACAAAATAACAACTAAAAGACACAAAATGGCTACAAAGTGTTAAAAAAAAGACTAAAAAGTGACACAGAGGGACCACAAACAGACACAAAATGACAACTCAGTGAAACAAAATGA
>OOFC01017536.1:5214-16394 GCA_900323345.1 Pseudochromis fuscus
GGGGGGGGGGGGCGGCGACCACTGAGATGAATGCAACACATGAATCTTTACCTCTCCCCTCCCTCCCCACCAGCATCTTTGCTTTTGATTAGAGCTCCCTGGAGACGGCTGTGAGCAGCGTGCCTCGGAGCCGACTAGGAGGAAAACGAGGCCAAGGGCGAACGACGAAGCCGCCCCTCGTTATGCCTGCTCAGGTCTGGGTTGACAGGTCCACATGTCCCAAATCCTCCTGACCCCTTTCAGGCTTTTGAGATGTCAAGTATGTGTATCTCCTTGGTTTCTCAGACTGACCTCACTGCAGCATCCTCGGGCTGCGAGGCGTTTGTCCAACTGATGAGTAATGCATTTGAATTTTTCAACAAATGCTCATATACCTCATCAGGCCAAAAGACTGTGATGTCATTATTTTCATTTCCAGCTTTCCCTTCTGGGCACCTGGAACACAAACTTGTTGTTCTGCAGTTAATCCACTGAGTCACTGATTGCATGAGCCCCAGACAATAGTGCATGACAAATACAGGATCAAATTAAAAAGGTCTGACAGAACTCCAAACACTGACGCTGGGGAGGCTGGACTAATTTAGACCAGACCTTTAGTCCTAAACCTGATTACTTGAATTGGGTTAAATGAGATATTTTAGAAGTTTCTGGCTGGTGTACAACATCAGAGGAGGATGAGATGACGGATGAACCATCTCCCCTCACAGCACCTCTTCCAGTCCCGTGGCCCTTCACTGTAATGATTGAAGAATAACAGAACTAGTCCAAAAACATGATCACACAGACTTTACTTTGCATTTGTGCATGCAGTATACATATACAGTATACATATATTTAACAAACCAGCAGGGTCAGAAGAAGCCAAATCTTCCATATCATGTCACTCATCCCAGTGTCATTCATAAAAATACAGCTGTGATCTGATTTCAGCTGCTGAGGCTCCTCCTGCTCTGAGCACACTCACCTTTCACATCCTGTAATATCTGAAATGAGTTGTGACCTGTGACCTTTACTTGGTCACAAATAGACTGTGCATAAGAGATGGATGTGGTCACCATGACAACACGGGGCGGGTCTGACCTTTGAACCAGAGGACACTGCCCAATGTTTATGAGCTTCCAAACCACCTGTAAATCATTGGAGACCTGACATGTCAATCACACTAACCACTCCCCTAATATTTCTTTATTAGGAGTTTTTTTAAAGGCAGCATCTAGTGGTGTTGCACTTTTTTGCACTTACGCACTGACTTCACTTTTTGGTGGCTACATCCATCTTTTATAAACAGTCTGAACGTAACATGTGCCTAAAAACACTTCTAACAGATTTTTATTAATCCAATGTGTTTGTTTAAAAATGGTACACTTTGCATAGGGTCATGTTCAAGGCCGGGGTCAGTATGAGTGTGTTATCGTGAATTATTACTCAAAGTGCTTTCTTATCTCATCTTGAATAAGCAGAAAACAAAAGCTCTATGACTGGATCATTGCAACATGGGTGAGAAATGACAATACGTTGTGGAGACTGAAGAAATCCATCAGAATAAATGACTGAACTGTGAAGAAAGCAGCGCTGCATCCTCACTCCACTCAGCATCACTCATCACTTCTGTCTCGTTATGTGTGGACACAAATTCAACATAACAATAAGGAGATTTGAATTTGCTTGTACATGACCACAAAGATGCTTAAAATCTGTCCAAACAACGCCCCTTGTCTCAGTCCTATGAGGTCAGCTGGGAGTCTTTGACACATCTGTGCTCGGGGACTTTTTGTCTCCTAATCCTTCCATGATGCAAACATTACTCACTAGCATCAGCTACAGGGTTCCCACCAGTCACACACACCACATGTCTCCCCCGCTGCTCTCTGCTGAGATATTCCTCACATTTGAGTTTCAACAAGTTGAACACATTAAGCATTGAAAGTGCTTATCTGGCCCAGTTAGCACACTTTTCCTGTTGGGGGATTTCTTCTTTTTTTTTTTTTCTTTCTGAGCTGTGCTGAAACTGTAGCCTCTGACTGAGGCATGCTAACTTTAGCCTCACATCACAGCTGGTTCTTATGCTGCACAAAAATACGACGAGGCCTCGTTTCATATTGCTGCCAGAATCCATAAAACAGGTCCCATTCTGCTGAATTGCAAACTCTGTTATGATTGTGGCACATGGGCACTGCATGTGCATATATATATATATATTTTTTTAGAGATTTGAGGCCCTCATACTTATTGCTGGAAAACACTAGAGTGCTTCCAGTTGGAAGAAGAGAAAAGAAAAAACTCTATAGCCTAAAATTACACTCCTCATAATGAAAAAGCTCAATCATAGCGAGCTTTATACCACAAACATCTCCCAATCAATTAATGTTAAACCATTTTTTTTTTCTTCATCTCAAAGCTGGACCTCTCCATCCATGTACACACACACACACACACACACACACACACACACGGTCCTTCCTCCATGCATCGGATGTTACCGGGTGATTTACGGCCCGAGCCACGAATCCAAACTGAAAACAAAAACATGGTGGAAAAAATTATCCAGCGCTCGCACACTCTTCCAGTTCATATGTCTGCTCTGTTTGGACAGACTGTCTGATTTGAGAAAGCTGCTTATACGTCTTCTACTAATTTAAAAACTCACTGCTCCTCTCATCACGCAGGCCTCATGTGTTTACACCTGGCCACATCTTCCCTCACACAGCACACGTCTGATTGCATCGACCCAACCGTTTCCTGAGAAAATCACTTTTTTTTTTTCATCCCGGGCAGTTGGGGGTTTATGTTTCCGCTCGTGTGGTTTAAGTCGTAACTTTTTAGGAGGAGCACAGCGGCGCACGTGGCTTGTGCAGACACATCATTCATTTACACTTGACCAACTTGTGGCCTCAACCCCAAAGTGACTCTAACCGCTCTGGGAGGCGGTTTTTAATACATATAACACATAAACAGATCACACTCCACAGCCATAATGTGCCATGGTGGCATTTTAGACCCGCTTTTTCTTTTTCCTGTTGTCTCTGATTGATCTGGGAGGTGGCTTATTGAGCTTTTTGAATGTTTTTAATTGATTAATTAATTTTTCTGCAACACTAATTCATGGACAAAATTCAAACTTCAGTGATGATTTCAACCTTTTGGGAGTGATTGTGCTCTAAAGCTCACAGGAACTAAGCAGCATAAAGGCTGTTTATTTTCAGTAGGAGGAACTTTTTGCTGTGCTCATTTGGATTGGTGCCAACACAAGCATATCATGTGTGGTGCAGATGACATTTATGCAGCAGATGGTGCCTGCTGGTAGGTTTTCTGTTGTGTGTTTAAAATGTTGTTTTCTGCTTCTGGGGGAAGAAGTTGTTGCACAGGAATTAAAAGCACTCAATAATGATGTTCAGCTTTGTTAGATATGTTTCATTCTGTTTGGAGGAGAGTCTGTGCTTTGTAGAAAATAAATGAAAATATTTTGTCAAAATCAAACTTAAGCTCAAGAAGCCGCCTGATGTCTTATTTACAAAAACATGTATTCTTGCTTTTCCTCTCCTCCTGTTCTGGTCACTGAACCAAGTCCATTCAAAAATAATCAGGAGGAAAACACATTAAGGAAGATGAGAGGCTTGGACCTGAGTCCACAGAGAGGATTTTTTGTGCTGGCTGCGCCTGTTTTCAATTCAAACTCTATGGAGCTCAGCGTTTACAGCGCCCAGCGTCCTGGGCACAAAAA
This sequence comes from Pseudochromis fuscus, assembly GCA_900323345.1. Lineage (NCBI taxonomy): Eukaryota > Metazoa > Chordata > Actinopteri > Pseudochromidae > Pseudochromis > Pseudochromis fuscus. The sequence goes on from OOFC01017536.1 coordinate 8,936, forward strand.
CACTTTTTCCGCTGCACTCTTGGTGCGTCCAACTGCAAACTCTTCAGCTGTTAGACCTCTGCTGCGCTCATCAATGTCACTTCTCTCTCACTGGCCAATCAGAATCAAGAAGGAGGTGGGACTTACAACATCAGCAACACCCTCAACTGAGGAGCAGAGTGGAGGAGAAAGTGGTCACAGCTGGAAACACAGTGACAGTGGAGAAGTGCTGCCACTGCCAGGAGCCATTACTCCTCCTTTGTTTTAGTGTTTTTTCTAAAGTAAACCACAAAGACTCAGTGATCACACTGAAGCATTGTGAAAGTACAAGGTGTTTTCTGTAACCCATAGCAACAATAAATGCTTGGCTACCAAAATTAAGCATTGGCTGTTTTCAGTGTAAAAAACCAAACAAACCATTCGCTGTGAACACAACAATGAACAACAATTAATGATGCTGGTTTGTTTGTTTGTCAGCAACATTACAGCAAAATTACAGATCTCGATGTTTTTTTCTTAAAGAGAAATGGTATTATCCAAGGAATAAACAATTGAATTTGCAGCAAGGCCAAAGATTTGAATCTGCCTGAAAAAAAATCCCCCTCTCATATTGTCAATGATTCAACATAGTGTTGGTATTTCACCACAGGGGGGCAGCAGTGTTCAGTGCAGCAGCTGGATTATCCCTGAAGGAGGTTTGTGCTCTCTGAGTGCTTCCTAGTGACTGACTCATTTTCTATTAAAGGGCAATAACAAAAAAAACCTTGAAATATTTCAGGATACAGATTATTAGAAACTGGATTAGTTGTTTATTTGTGATAGTGTGTTTTAAAGTAAATAAATAACAGGTAAATATAACACACACTAACACTGAGAGCACATAAGAATATTTCCTGCCATGTTTGACCATTCATGAAAAAGTGGAGAGTTTTTGTACGACACTGTTTAGCTTCCAGATGCTGGACCTGATTTTCTGATTGCTTGAAATGCTCTGACAACATAAAGCTCATTTAAAATGGCAGCCTCCAGCATTTCAAATATTGCCAGAAATCATTACTTGATGTCAGGATCTGTCGTCCAAACTGAATAAATCTGTGCTGCTGGTCTTTTTTTTTCACCTGTTGGTCTTGAATTGAAAATGATTTGTCTTTTTTGGGACATTGAACTTTGAAATCCTGAGTGTTGACTTGAGAGCTGTTGGAAAATGACTTGAACACCACAGTCAGTGCTTCATATTTATTCAGGTGCAAGAGCTGAACCTTGATAAATGCCATCCACTTTGAGATAAAAGAATTTAAAACCTTTATTTATTTAATATTCTCCTTGAGGAGTCTCCTTTACACTGATGCCGAGATCACATCACATAAAATCAACAGAAAAAACAAACAAGATGAAAATAGTTACCATGAAAACGAGAGCATAAAATCATGAATATGAACATAAAAAATCAGCTGAAACAATTATAAACAGTTAATGGATGGTTGTACAGTGCATTCCAAAGAGGATGAAAGTGTTTAGTTGTAGATTCATGAGTCCACATGTTGTAGTTGTAGATGATTTATTCTTCAAAAATACAAAGCTTGACTTCGGGGACACCAGTCCTCTGAGTATCTTTTCCATTTAACCGCACACAATTTGATTTCTGGTAAGTTTTCCTTCTACTTTCCTAAAAACACAGCTCTGCTCGGTGCCAGGGCCCACAAGCGACACACAGCACAAGTTGCAGGGAGCGCGGGGCCAGAATTCATTAACATTTGTTTTTCCATCCAGGCTCCTGTGCAGAGAGCCGCCTCACCAGGCCTCCAGAGTTCAAATCTGCGCTGCAACCAAACCAAATAAGCCAGGTCCAAGTACCCACTGCTAAGTACAACCAGATGTCTGCCCACCACCAGTAATGAAAGAAAATACACACCTTTCCTGTGATTGGTCCAGTGAAGCCCCAGCTGATCGGTGAAAGCTGTCATCCAGAAAACAGATGTGCAGGCCGTGTGTAGAAATTACGATCACAGCCCGAGGCAGCTCTGAAAGGTGAAAGGAGCAGAGGTGTAGTTTAAGAAAACAGTGATGCATGGTGGGGAGAGGAAAGCTGCAGCTGATACTGACAGAGGAGGAGATGGTAAGTGGTGAAAACAGGCTCAAAATTAGAGAAATGATCAGCATAATTTGGTGCATTATGGACTGTGAGCAGAGCTGTATTCTGCATGGATTAGTTTTCCAGTCTGCAACAAAACACTCTCTGGAAAAAGACTTTGGAAATACACACTGTAAAAAGTTATTGTAGATTTTAGAGGCAGCTGGACGCTAGTAAGTTACTGCTCAAGTGTTTACAGTAATATTACTGCGTATTGTGTTTCCATTTAGAGTGTTTTTCATGCACAGTATTAATGTTGCATTCTTATTTAAAGTAATATCACTCTCATTGTATAGTATTACAACTGATTTTGAAAAGTTTAACTTGATTAATTTAGACAAAATTGCCAAATTCTATCTTTAACAAAAAAGAAAAGCATCTAAGTGCAGTACAGCAGGGGTCTCCAACCCTTGTTGCACCACGGAGCGGTTTGATGTCGGCATTATTTTCACGGACCAGCCTTCAAGGTGTGGCAGATAAATACAGCAAAAATAAAATAACACAACCGGAATAAAAAAACAAAAACAAATGTTTCCCCTTTGCGAAAAAGCTCTTAAAAGACGTTTGGTTTCTTATTTGTTTGGCTAACGTATCTGACACAATCGTATTGACGTGTCAAGAGACACAGACGAAAGAGAGAATCCGGTTGTTTTTCAAAATAAAACGTCTTTCAGCCTATAACTATCAATACAACGGAATTTATATAAATCATTTGTTACCACGGCCTAGTAACAAATGCCTCACGGACCGGTACCGGGCCCCAGCCCCGTGGTTGGGGACCACTGCAGTACAGCACTGTAAACATTAATCTTTAACCTTTAATCACAATTACTCAAAAAACGAATCGATAAATTTAAGATACTGGAAAGAAATGTCATTAATTTCCATACAAATCCATTCGAATCCATACAAATCAAGCACATTTCTATTTGTTTACTCCTCTGTCTTTAAGTCTTCTTTAAGCAAAGTGAAATATACATTTTTAATTCCTCATCACAGCTTTTCCTTAAGTCCACTCCTTGGACAGACAAACAAATCTTCTTCATGTTTGTATTTACCTTTGTTTGTTTTTGTTTTTTTAACTTACCCGTTCCCTTCAGGGAGCAGATTATCATGCACTTTGTACATTAGCTGTATCATTTTATAATCCATTAAATCAGGAAATCTCAAAGCATGTTAATGAATGAATCATTGATAGGATGTAAGTGAACTTCCAGTGGGAGGCTTTACAGCAGTGATTGCATATTCTCCCAGAATTCTTTGCAGGTAATAGTAATCTGCAGTTCATAGTACAATAAAAGGCTGTGAGTGATTAAAACACAGACTGTGTGATTGTCAGGCTGACATGAAACAGCAGATTAAACAACCTCGGTGTGGATCAGGTGGGAGTTTACAAATCAAACATATCACAACCTGGCCGACGAGGCCTGAAGCAGCCCTGAGGCTGAGACACATGTTGTGTTTACTTTGTGTTCACTCAGCACCACGCTCGCTCCAGACAGAGTACCTGAGTGCACTGATTAGATTTTAATAATTGAATACAAGCTGGTAGTAGAGTAAAACACATGCATGCATTTGGTGTGTGAGTGATAATTTGTAATATGTTAAAATGCAGGATGTTGGGTGTGAGGTACTTGCAAATTTTTGCAGCTGAGGAAACACAAATGCTGGTGATGACTGTGAGGACGGCAGAGGTGTGAACTCCACGTTACAAATGTAATTATTCAAAAGTGGCCGGAAAATCTTCTCCTCATCTTCATAACACTGAAATCTGTGTTTTTACAGCTGAGCACCAGCATGTGTTTCACTGGAGGTTGGAAAATGTGTCTTTAGCAGCAGACACACACATACACACACATACTCACACACACACACACACACACACACACACACACACACAAAACGAATGACACATCAAATGATCACAATAAGAACATTTTAACTTCACATCATTATTTTTTAATGTAAAACTGTTTTAAATGCCATTTTTATCAGTTGAAGACGACTTGTTGAAGACTCACAGCATAAAGTTGGACTTGACCTTCGTCTTGTTGGTCCTGACTTGCCTCCTGTTGGTCTTCACATGTTGGGACTTGTTCCTCTTTCAGGATTATCGGTCTTACCTTGGGATCTGTTCTTCTTGATGTTTTGGTTGATGGTGCTTCTTGTTCCTCGGGACCTGCTGACTTCACTTGTTGGACCTCGTTGGTCTTAACGGCACCGAGACTTGTTAACTTTGGGCCCTTTGCTCTTGACTGTTTGTAACTTGACTTTAGACCTGTTAGTTTTACATAAAGTTGATATATTCTGACAAACAATACAAAAATAAGCCTTGACAAGCATCTCCTGAGTATCTTGATGTTCTGGTCTTCACTTGTTGGTGCTTCTTATCCTTGAACTGTTATTATCAGTATCAACTTGGGACATGTTGGCTTTTTTGGGCCTTGTTGGTCTCAACACTGAGACTTGTTAAACCTGACTTGTTAATAACCTGGGATGTGTTTGTCCTGACTGACTGGAACTGGTTGGTGTTGACTTCAGACATTTTGTTGTTGTTAGTTTGACTTGTTGATGTAAATGTATCGGCGGCACGGAGCTTGCTAGCCTGTAAAAAGCCAACAAGCTTTGTGCCGCCGATATATGAGAAACACCGGTGTTTAAGTTCAAAGCATCGAAAAAAAGTACCGACTTATAGTCCGGAAAATACGGTAGTTGATCTTGATTTTAGACCTGATTGTCTCAGTTCACCACCAAAAATGTGCTGATCCTGACCCGGCCCATTTTAGTCCTGACTATGAAATTATTGTTGTCCCTGAATTTCAAACTAAACTCTGGACCTCATAGTCAGACTTACTGTGTAGTTGAGATTGAAAAAAGGCAGACGCTGAGGGAAATTACTTTGTTTAAAAAAAGAGAAGAAAAGAAATAAAGAATCTCTTGTGTCTTGTTGTTATTAAAGCCAGTTGGTGGTAGCCAGTAGCCTAATAAACTCAGAGCAAATGGTACCAATCAGTCTTTAAGAGGACATCTGTTTTTAGGGTAGCTCAAGGACAGATACAGAATATTTTTTTTCCAAATCTTGATCATGTCACTGGCAAAGAAAAACAGCAGAGCGCAATATTGAAGGTATGGCTTGAAGGGGCCCTGTGTGCTGACACATCACCGGAAAGACTCCCAGAGGACTTCTCATCTCCTTTCGCAATCTTAATAACAGACTCTTCCAGTGGTAGTTAGGTCAGACCTGGCTGTGGTTCGCATCCTCCTCTTTTACCAAACAGAGCATTTCTTCATCCTGCAGCATTGGTACAAAGAGTCCTGGCGTTTAGTGTCACACAGTTTGAAGAGCTCTGCATTAGAAATAATCATACACTCTGACTTGAGTTAAGATCAATAATATCCTGCAGACAGCAACGATGACTTAAACAGTTCTTATGATGGGGTCCGTCACAAGAGCTTCACAACTTTGTAGATGTAGAAGCAGAAACAGTCGAGTTATTGACTTCTGGAGGCTGTCAAGCGGCCGAGGGGCAGCAGGCATGCTAATTTATTAAAAGAAGCACATAGATCCTTATAAAAGTCCCACTGGCTTGATTGCTCCAGTGTAAACAGAGCTGTCCCCGCTCTGCAGATCCAGCCATGCTCCACTGCCCTGCACAGAGTCTACACCCTATATGGTCAGCATAGTAAAAACACTCAGAGTTGGGACCCAAAACAAATTATTCACTAGGACCTCTGTTTATGGAAGTGTCACCATCTCAAGGTTTCACATTTTTGTGAACGTTCCTGTCCTTTTGCTATAGTCCAGCTGCACCAAATTTAACCCTTCAAATCACAGGAGAGTGAAACATGAGCGTGCATTTAGCCCTCAGCCACAACATCACGTCTCAATGTTAAAAATCCCCTCATGATCAATACGTCACACACACAGGCTTCAAAATGACATCCGTGAAAACGCCACACGTCCTCCTGCACCTGCGAGACGTCCTCGGGCCTGCAGATGTTCCTCACCATCAGTTTACATCAGCACTGCAGTTTATTAAGCATGCACATGTGTTTCATTTGTTCAGCATTTTCCAATAATGAGGGGAATTTACTGGCGTGCTAACACCTTCGCATCAGTATAAATCAGACGTGGATATGATGCAGAGCAGAGCGCTGTGACCTTGCACGGCTACTAGACGCTCAGGCAGTGTTTGGGTTGATCTGCTAATGCATTACCCAGCTGGATCCTCCCCCACTCCTTCATTATAGACGTCCCCAAATGTGAGCCCCAGCAAGGTTGAGCCTCAGCAAATTTGCATCAGTTCTTTTCAGCAGAGTTACAATATATTTACTTTTTAACTGAATATCACATTTTTTTCTGACAGAACAGGAACATTTCTACAAATCAAAAGTAGTGTTTTTAAAGTTACCGTATTATCCAGACTATTAAGTGCACCTGTCTATAAGCCGCTATTGAATTTATTTAAACAGTTTCATGTGGTCCACTCTGACCGGGTCTGATCTGACGAGGCTAAATGTATCGGCGGCACGGAGCTTGCTAGCTTGTAAAAAGCTAACGAGCTTTGTGCCGCCGATACTGAGCCACACCGGTGTTTAAGCCGCAGGGCTCAAAGCGTCGCAAAAAAAGTAGCAGCTTATATTCCGGAAAATACGGTAATATGAGTGTTTTCTTTTGTTTTTTTACTACAAAATGAAAGCTTGAAATCCACAACCATGAAAATATAAACGTGATATGTTTACTCACTGGACAGTGTCCTCAGGTTCAATGGTCAGAGCCACCTCCCCAATCCTCCCTTCATATCCAAATATGGTCACTTCTGGCTCCAAAAAAACAACATGGCGACGTGCAACCTCCTGGATACAAAGTGTGAGTCCACAAACTGAGAGGGGACATTACGATTGATGATTTACAGATGGTTAGGAGGCTCATTCACTGGTGAACTGGAGTCTCATACACAACAACAACAACAACAACAACAACATGGCAATGTTCAAATCCCAACCTCCTGGCTTCCAAATGTGATCACACACCAACAGGTGATGTCACAGTGACTATGCCCATCTCTTAAATAGTCTTTGATGTATTTCAAAAATAAGGGGAATTAGACACTAATCAGACTGAAAGCTGTCCAGAATAAATCAATTATCAAACAAAAAATGTGAAATTTCAGAATGGATTTAATATTTTTAATACAAAGAAACTGTCATTTCCATTGTACCGTATTTTCTGGACTATAAGCTGCTACTTTTTTCCGACACTTTGAACTTAAACACCGGTGTGGCTCATGTATCGGCGGCACGAAGCTCGTTGGCTTTTTACAAGCTAGCAAGCTCCGTGCCGCCGAT
>OOFC01017564.1:4877-15513 GCA_900323345.1 Pseudochromis fuscus
ACGTGAAGAGACGTGGGCACATGAGGACGTGGATGTGAGAGATAAGACCGAGCTCATGGAGCAACAGGGAGGACGACTGGAGGTTATGATGTAGAAATCTGTGTCTGCATGGACACACACACACACACACACACACACACACACACACACAGAGTCCCCTTTATCACCAGCAGTCCTTGAGAGCGAGTCCATTTATCTAGTTTATAGTACGTTTTTCTGCTATTGTCATCAACTTTGCTCCACTCCCCTCACACATTATCTTCTTTTCCTTTTCTTTGCTTTTGGCCCACTCTCATTCTTATATCGCTCTGTCTTTATTTTATTTTTTTTTAAACGGCTTCCTCCTTCAATTCTCCTCCATCTTCTGTCCCCCAGCTGGAGGAGGCACAGACCAGGAGACAGGACAAGCTGGTGCTGAGGCAGCGGGAGGTGCTGCAACACATAGACGAGGAGCTCCCACTGGTGAGCAGCAACACCACACTTCCTCATTATTGATAATCAGTTGTTACAGTTCTCCATGGGTCTTGAGATGGACCTTTGTTGATGTTTTCCTGGTGTTCCTGTTCCAGCTCCACTCCGAGTTGGACAAGAAGCTGAAGGAGGAGTATGAGCAGCTGCCCTATGAAATCTGCCAGCACCTTCAGCTGGAGCTCCAAAACAAAGGCATGAGGCAGGACGCCCTCTTCTCAGCGTTGTCCAATAACAGCAGCCCCAGCCCCAGCTCCGGATCGGGCCCGCCCTCAAACTGCTCCACGCCCTCTTACCCGTCGACGCCCAATCGTAGCACCTGGAACAGGAGCATGGACAATAGCACTGCCTCGCTGGCCGACTCCACGTCCTCGTCCGCCACTCCCGTCCTGTCGGAGGCAGAGATGTCATTCAGTTAAAATTACTACTTGTACAAAGGAATATACATCCATTCAACAGGGGTCTATAATGATTATAATGTGGGATAGAAATGATATAGATTATTTACTAATTTTATTCTTATTTTTTATTACAGACTGTGTCGTTCTTGTCTACAGAGCTATATTATTTTTTATTTGCTGTTTTTGTCAGATGACACATTGTGGCTTTTGTTGGAATATTTCATAAGAATCATAACCAGACTTTTTTATTTTTTCCCTTTTTAATGTTTTTTTTGTCTTTGTTTGGCTTTTAATGTCACATCCTTTTCTTTGCATCATTTCCATTTTTTTGTGTGATCAGTGAGCTTTGCTACGGTTTTATCACAGCACAAGCTTTATGTTGCCACTCTTTCTTCTTTAACTCCTCTTTGACATTTCTGGAAAGCTTTAAACTAAGTAGAGAGAGGAGCAGGGTTAAAAAAACAACTGAAACTGTTCAGGAAAACTTAGTAATATTCATACTGTAGGCCTGAGAAATGAACAGAAACAACATATTTTATCCATAGCAGCATTTAATCAATAATATTTATAACAGCTTCATGTCCTTAAAATAGATAAGAAGCAGTTTAAAACAGCCTAAAGTGATGTCTTTTTCACTGTTGTACATACCAATAATTAGATTTTCCAGAAAGGAGGAAAATGAAGGAAAAGAGAATTTGATCTGTAGCCAGATTTCTTTCAAAAAATTAGTTTTAAATCTTTGGTTTTAGCTGTAATGGCAGCAGCTGACCAGCAGGTGGTGCTGCAGCCTTGGTGGTTTGAGCTGTTGATTCGTTTAATCCTGTTATACTGCAACACACACACACACACACGCACACACACACACACACACACACCTGTCATTGGTTGGGATGAAAAGCGCCTTTGGCCTTTAACCTCCAATCAAATTCCATCCAAGGTTGGGTGGAGGGACGATCCCCAGACATTCATCAGACTACAAATTATGAGTGTGTGTGTGTGTGTGTGTGTGTGTGTGTTCGTGGGTTTTAGGGGTTTAAGTGACGTAACACTCTCACTTTCTAAATCATGTGTAAGCAGACATCTCTCTCCAAACACACACACTCACACAGATGCAGTTTATTGGTTCAGAGGCCCAAAGTCTCTAAAATCCTCATCCCATCCAATCTACTCCGTGTTTGGAAAACACAGCGCACACACTATAGGGGAAAAAACTCAATAATTTTTTACAAATATCAGAGATTAGCGAACTCCACATGCGTATTTATGTGTGTGTGTGTGTGTGTGTGTGTGTGTGTGTGTGAGTAGTTTCTTTGACACTTTGGCAGCGTGGAGAAGGACATCACACGCTAAATTAGCAACACTACTGTAGGAGATAGTCTTGTGATGACGACTTAAAGCTGCACTATGACATCTTAATGTAAAAAAAAAAAGAAGAAAGAAAGAAATGCACTCGTCTTTTTGGGTCTAAATTACCAAATCCTTAAGCGCACGCCTTTGACTGAGACTGTATTAGATTCATTCTTTTCTGCTGCTTTTACTTCCCAAAAGTCTCAATATCTAATCACCATAGTGTTTCTATTTTTTGCAAATAGACACAGGAATGTTTTTATGAATTTGCCCTTTAAATTATCCCACACAGTGTGTCAGATACTCAAGCCAAATACTGAATGTGGACAACCTGAACGGTACTTTAAGTTAAACATGTTTTTTTTTTTCCTCTACCAAAGCGTACTGTTTTGCTGTATTTATTTTCTGTTATTTTTCTTTCTTTCTCTTCGTCCACTTGGAGGGGTTAATGATGGTACTGTGTACATGTATCCTGTGTAGATGTTTAGTTGTATGTGAATTTTACTACTGACCACAAGTGCTGGTGAGGGATGGAGGTCAGCGAGGTCAAAGGAGACAGGAGTGAGTTGAAGAAGTGATTGTTATTGTCCTCTCCCACCTCCCTCCCTCCATGAGCACTGGGCTGCCTGTCTGTCTGATTACCCCCCCCACCACACACACCTTTTGTGTAAACTACCATCTATTTAAATGGACTTTCAACAACTTTTTCTTTTTGTGGTTATTTAATTTTTTTTATTGATGGAAGAAAGTGTCCAATCAGGCTGCTGAGAAATTACATGATTTCAAATCCAATCCCCTTTACAGAGGGGACCATAGACTGGATATAGGACTGGGTGAAGCAACTAGGTCTCAAAAATGAAGCCAGTGCAGAAGTGCAATACTCCTGATGGCTCCAATTGGCTTCAATTTTAAAAAAAAAAGGGTCATTTTCAATCATCAAATACCGTGTCAATACTTTTTATTCTGAAGTCAACTCTTCCTATCAGTGAGGTGGTCGCCCATCTAAAAGTCTCATACACATTGGACAGCATCTTCCGCCTCCTCACTCCCCCCTTCATATCCAAATATGGTCACTTCTGGCTCCAAAAAAACCAACATGGCGACGTACAAATGTCAAACTCCTGGCTTCAAAACACCAGTCCATGTTCTATGTGCAGTCTATGGCTTTGACTCACTGCAGGGTATTTTGTGAAGTTTTCTGGTCATTAACACAACAGCCACACCATCACACACCTGCTGGGGTCAGCACTTTGCTCCAAATGAAAACGCTGACCTCTCGTGCTCTGATTATTTAACAGCTGAAGACGGCCCCCGCCCTCTGCGCCTCATACAGTATGTAAATGTTTGTGCTCAGCTGTCTCATTTTGGACACTAATGTATACAGTGTGTTAAGGACTCCGAGGGTTTACTTTGTAGTTGACTCAGAGGTGAAACTGTCGCCTAATCCAAAAAAAGTTGTATTTGTGAAACATTGTTGACACATTCCTTGCAGGCCGTCTGCTTTCATGGGGTCAGGCTGGTCCACGCCGTTTCATGTTCAGTCAAACTAACACCATCTACTGTGGTTTCCACATGACCATCAGGTGCTTGAGAGGTTCATCACCCTTCCTGTTGAGGAAAACAAACATCGCTTTTTGACAGCTTTTCATGTACAACTGCACTTTTACATGTTTCTGTTGTTTGTGAAATTGTTTTGTTCCTCAATACAACCACTTTCCAATGTTTTTTTATTTTGTGTGAAGTACCAGTAGTTGAGGCAAGACAGTAGATTTTGAATAATTTGGACATATTTGGTACTATTTACTTTAGGAATTATTTTTTTCCCTCTCTGTTTGTGTATATAAAAAGTTATTACATATTGAATGATGTGTTACATATCACTTTAGACGACTAGTGAGATCTCACATGAATTGGCAAAAGTCACATTTGTAAACAAAACACAGATTTTGTGTGATGTAATAACTGCACCTACAGTACAGATACAGACTGCTCTCTGCAGTGCATAAAATCAAAAGTAATAGAAGATGCAAATGTGACGAAAATGTCTCATATAAACTAATCTTAATGAATAATACATTCAAGGAGTTTGACCTCTGCTGCAGAAATGCATGAGGTTGGCTGTAGATAGCTGCCAGTGGTTTTCAGCAGAGACAACTCTTGATACTGTTTACAGACAACTGACAGGTTAATGTTCATTTATTGTACTCATAGTAAGTCCTGTATGCTCAGTGTGTGATGCTTGGAGATGCGGAGTTATAGTAGGAGGATGGATGGTTCATGTTTCCTGAAAAAGGGAAAATATTTTACTTCACCATCCCACTGGAGAACGGGTGGTTACTGTTCTTAAACTAGTGAAATATGTACCGTATTTTCCAGACTATAAGCCCCTACTTTTTTCGACGCTTTGAACCTTGCAGCTTAAACACCGGTGTGGCTCATGTATCGGCGGCATGAAGCTCATTAGCGTTTTACAAGGTAGCAAGCTCCGTGTCGCCGATACATTCAGCCTCGTCACATCAGACCCGGTCAGAGTGGACCACATGAAACTGAATACATTCAATAGCGGCTTATAGACAGGTCTGGAAGAGTCTGGAAAATACGGTAATATGGTTTCACCTAGCATTATCAACACAGTACACTTTGTTTTTCTACTGCAAACATAAGTGGGAATAAATAAGTATTTAGTGGTAATTAGCAAATACCTGCATGCTGACATGCTAAACTAAGCCTCAACATAATAAACAGTACACCTGCTAAGCATTTAGCTGTGCCTATTTCACCCTTTTATCGTTAACTTTTGTATTTCCAGCTAACTATACACTGCATTATAACCACAGTTTGTTAAAGGGTGCTAAAGGGTTAGCTGTTGAAGAGGTCCTTCCTTTAAATTTTACCTGAATGAGGATGTTTAATAACCTTCCCTCCTGGTCGAACACTGTTTGGCTGCGAGTGGAGAGAAGTGCAGTCAGTGCTCCAAACGCCATTAACCACTTTCCCTCCCACCAGAAAGCAGCCTGGGGGTTGCCTGTTGTCAGCCCTGAGCTTTAACCTCTGTTATTTCCATCCTGCTTCTGTTGAAAACTTCTCATTTGAACAAGCACGCACAATATCATACTCCGACACATCCACAGCAGCGTGCCATTAGACACTACGCTAACTTCAGCAACACAAACACTCCTCGGCTTTGCTCTTATTAGACATTTGGTGCGACTCTCCCCCCTCAGGCCCGCCCTCAGGCTTCTGGCTGCCATGTCTTCTCTCCCTCTCTTCCTCTTCTTCTCTCAGCCTCTCTGTCCCACTTCCTCCCCCCCAGTTTCACCCAGTAATGAGACCATCTTGTACTTTTGGACTAGTTGCATTAATTAAAAGCAGCAGCCACTTCAGATAGTGAACGACAGCATGAGATATACATTAGACAAGATGTGTAGCCAGCTTTGTTGACACTGTAGTGTATATGATTGTCGGATATAAAGGGAATACTATACGATGATCCAGATGTAATATTTTATTGTTGCTTCATAATTAATATAAAGTATATGACTGAACTCTCAGTAATAAACTTCTAACTTCCTGTTACGGAGATGCTGGTGTGGTTTTCTGTGTGTGTGTGTTTTCCATATTTCCTGGCAGCTCCCTTGTCATGAATGTGTTGTTGTGTTTTTTAGGGTTTTGGGGCACTTACCTTCCATCCATTTGTAATGAAAACTGTCTATTATTTAACACCTTTTGTTGTGTGATGTGCTGGGAGCTCATTGGGTTTGACTGAGGCAGAGCTTTGCCTTCACACACTGTTAAATTCAGACACAGTAAAAACAGAGAGCGGGTTCAGACTGAAGGCATCCTGCTGGTTCTACCTCTGAACAAGGAACTAGATGTGCTTGTTTATAATATATGAATACACCCTACTGTAGTGTAAATGAGAACATTTGGCACAGCTATGGTTTTACAGTCAGAGATCATGAGTTGGAGTCATTTCTACAAAGTTTCCCACACCCTGAATCTGTTTTATAAACTTATTTATTAACCTTGAGCATGTTTCTTATTTAATATTTAGAGCTATAGTTGCTTGTATTTCATTCAAGTGCCTATAAGAATCAATAATTCGAAGTTTAACTAAATTATATTAAAAAAAGTGTCTTTATTTTGCCTCTAACTCCCCAACATAACTAAAAAAATGTTTTCTAAATCATACTTTAGACAATATAGGTTTGTGTGAATTAAAATATATGCTTTATCCAAGTAATTATTCATGCTTTAATCTTCGTTCACACTTTAATGTACATTTGTATTCACTCATACAGACTTGGTGATAGCTAATACACTGACAGAGTGTACATAATTTATACATAGGTTAGTATAAAAGTGTAAAATCTAAATGTAACTGGGGAGAACTATAACTTAAACAAAAAACACTTCTATATTCTATATTCGTCTATATTGTGTAGAAATAAACTCGTTGACTCTTACATTTTTCCAGTGCAGGACTATGGGGATATAATTTATAGATCCACCTCTGCATCACCACTCAGGCCTTCAGACACCATATACTACCCCTCACTGCTTTATGATTCATTACCGGTGGAAGCTACAACACTCACCGGTGTACCCTGTGTGATAAGGTTGACTGGCCATCTCTGTCAGAGAGACACAGTATCCACTGAAATCATCACAACACATTACATCCCTGTGGCACTGGGACTATGGTCCATTTCATACACGCTCCAGTGACTGGGAGGTGCTACAGGTACCTCGTTCCAGGACTACATTTAATATCAGTGCAGCAACTCATCCCTTACAACTGGACCTACAACTCACCACTTTAAAACTTGGACACTTCTGTGTAGAGAAATGGATGAAGGAAATTCAAAAATGGTCATTTTCAATCATGAAATGATTGGCGCCACAACCAGGTGTTGAAGTGCCTGGCTGCTGAACTTGAGAGCAGAAGGGTAACCACCAATGCCATGCCTCTAAACCCTCAAACCTACGTGCCAGCGGAGAACATGTTTCGTTCGGGAAGGGGAGAAAAGAGGGACCAAGTCATCTGCTCCAGATCCAGGTCCACTGAACATAGCCCGGGATAGGGAAATGCGGGTGGACCTCAGCCAGAGGCTCACCTTCCCGCCTGAAATTGCAGCAACCAACCTGCGCCCAGACCTGGTCCTCTGGTCCAAGTCTTGCCGGTGTGCCTTCATTGTGGAACTGACTCTCCCATGGGAAGACGCCATCGATGAAGCATTTGAAAGGAAGAGACTGTGATATGCCGACCTAGCAGCTGAAGCAGAGGGGAGGGGCTGGAATGTGAAGGTGTGTCCAGTGGAGGTCGGCTGTAGAGGCTTTGTAGCCAGGTCCACCACAAGGCTCCTGAAGGAAGTAGGGATTAGAGGGCAGGCCCAACAGAAGGCAGTTAAAGAACTTGCCAGTACAGCAGAACGGAGCAGTCATTGGCTGTGGCTGAAACGCAAAGACGCAACATGGGCTGCCAAATGACTGCGTGGTGCCACCACACGCAACACACCCGGGTCTGATCATCCTGTGGTGGGCCATCCTCAGCAGAGGGTGTCTTGTTGTAAGTGGCCGAAACACCCAATGATGCACGGGGCAAACAACTGATGATGTGGTGGGCTGGTGACACCACGTGATCATTGTCAAATTCCACTCCACTCAAGAACATATCTTCAATTGATGTGCTAAGTTAAAGCACATCACTTAGAGGGATCTTTAACAACTAGTCCTATTCAGAAGTCAGAAGTCTTTCTTAAATCACCACCTGAATAGAAAAAAACATCAGATTCAGCTTTAGCAAAAGATGAATGCGAGTAACCAGGTGGTCTTGAAGGAGCAAAAATGTTCCTCATTACTCTCACTTAAACTGCCTGTTTGATTCAATATGAACGAAGGCATATTGCTCTGATGGATCATTGTGAGAGAGCAGCCTCCAGCCTGCTCTTTAAACACCAAGCTTTTTATGTATGAAGGAACACACAGCAGCACTGTTACATTTCTACTGTGTGTGTCAGTGTGTGTCTCTGATGGCCTCAATCAATAATCAATGAGGATGACTTAAAAACACACACGTCACATGCCCACTATGGCTGTTGCAGTGTCCAACGGGCAGCTTTAGTTCCCTCCTGTGTGATTCCTCCCTCATCCCCCTGCCTCTGCTGCTGGGCCGGGCAGGGTTGGAAAGGTTAGTTTGAAAACATAATCCGTCGCTGATTACCTGCCGCAAATCCGCAGTAATCAGCAACACAATAGAGTCTCAGAGGAGGCAATTGGTTTGGAGGGAGGGGGGGATTATACACATTTTATCCACAGTCCGTGGTGTATTGTGATTATCACCTGCGTCATTTCCAAATATCCATAACCTCATAAACAAATTGTGTCATCTGTGAAATCTGAGCCCACTACATCTGTATAAACATCTTCATTTATCCTCCTTTGGATTATTCCTTTCTCGTCTCCCTCTTCCACCCATCCCTCCATTTACACCCTGTCAATCTCATTCCCTCCCAAACTCCTTGATCCCCTCTGCTGTGCTCTATCCTCTCTCAGTTGCAGCCACCACTGTCTGCTCTCTTTCTTTGATTGCATCTGTTTCTTTTTACCCCTCCCTCGCTCCGTCTCTTTATCCCTCCTCATCCTCTCACCCCGATCTGTCTTTCCCTCTGTTTCCTCCTTGCGATCCTCGCTGACGTTGCTGTTTGTTTTTATCCTTTCACAATTCTCTGAACCGACCGGACGTCTGCTTTCACTCAAAATATCTCCCTCTCAGTTAATCTGCCTTTGCTTTTCCCTCTTTTTTTCCCTCTTTTTAAAAATAGCATTTAGTCAGTAAATGGCAACATTTCTTTATGTAAATATTCGCCTCAAAAGTACATTTACCATTCAGTGTGTGGTATGACGAAGGTGGTTAATCCTCAGCTGCACTCAGGGTTTATTGAGTTTATTCATAAGCCCGTCAAAACATATGGATCAATAAAGAAACTGTTAAAAACAATAACTCAAAGCCATTGCACTGGAGCTTTACAGCTGCTCTCATCAACATTTTTATACTATTAATGGATGAAATACCTTCACCTGATTTGCAGGGTGTTGCTGATGGTGCTAGCTACATATTTCTTTCAGGAGTTGGTGGAGGTCAAAGCAGAGAGTGAACATTAGATATTCTCCAGGAGGCTGGTAACAAGGCTCAAAATAAAATATGAATGTTGCTCCATGATGAACAATTTAATATAGTATACAATATACTATACTGTGATAGTTTTTGTACAGCATACTGTACTACATCAGGACATTGTGAGATAAAGACAGCGCCTATCCATCGATCAACAGTACCTTGTCATTTCAAGTGTGATCAGCAGGTTACAACAGAGACTCTGAGAGACTGGACGACTGGACGTCCTTCATCCACATCTCACGCTGATGAGCACTTCATTGTGAACAGTGCCCTGTGAATGTTTAAGCGAGGTGAGAAGCACCTGAGTGTCATGCCACACCATTGGAAATGTCTTTCATCAGTGTGGTCTGTGGGCCAGATGACCTGTAAGGGTATCTGTACCTGACCACAGCACCAGGCACAGGTGCCATCGTTTTGCATGGGTCAAGGAGCATTTTATCTGGAGGAGGCACCATTAAACCTCAGTGCTGTTCACTGATGAAAGTCAGTTCACTTTGAGCAGACATGATGACCACCAATGATGTTGGAGAGCGTTATGCTTCAGCCACTGTTGTCATCAGACAGGCCTGTGGATGGTGGTGGTGTTAGTCTATGCAGGTGTGTCCAGTCAATACAGTGCTGTCATGGTACTGTGACAAGCCGATACTACCTGATTAACGTCATTAACCCAGTCGTTGTGGCACTGCATGAGCAACATGGTTCTGATTTAATCCTCATCGATGACAATGCTCCAGCTCTTGGGGGTCACATCATCAGGGAACCACTGCAGGAGGGTGGGGTACCTCAAACAGAGTGGTCGGTACTTTCTCCAGACCCAAACCTGTGGGATCAGCTGAGTGGTTGTGCAGAGGACAGTGAGGGACAGGAGGACACTTGACAAACTGCTCTCCATCATGGACAATCCTGCTCACCCACTTCACCGGACTGTAGAGGGGCAAAGGAGCTCCTTCTGCAACAGACTCCTACAGCTGCGCTGTCATAGCGAGCGCTACAAGAACTCATTCATACCGTGTGCTATACAGCTGTACAATAACTCCCCACTCTGTGACAGATAACTCTGTAGATAACTTTTTTCAAAATCCCGTGTAAACTGGCACTGTTTAACTTAATTTCACATAGTTTTATTTATTTCTTATCTATTGTAAATGTGTACATATTCCAGATTGCTTGAGAAATAATACCTTTTTCTATTTGATTATTATATACTTTATTTTATTTTATACTGATTATTCTATTTCCC
>OOFC01017576.1:2918-14737 GCA_900323345.1 Pseudochromis fuscus
GCAGGTACACAACACACACACACACACACACACACACACAGCAGGTACACAACACACACACACACACAGCAGGTACACACACACACAGAGGTATATACAAACTCACACAGGTACACACACACTCACACAGGTACACTTACACAGAGGTACACACACCCTCTCACAGGTACACACACACTCACACAGGTACACTTACACAGAGGTACACACACCCTCTCACAGGTACACACACTCACACAGGCACACCTGCACACAGATACACACACTCTCATACACCCTCTCACAGGTACGCACACACTCACACAGGTACACCTATGCTCACACAGGTACACACAACTTCACATACGTATACACACGCTCACACAGGTACACACACCCACACACGACACACAGACATAAACCCATGCTCACACAGGTACATACACTCTCACATAGGGACAAAAACATACCGTGTTTGGCGTGTCTAACAGTCAGTCCCTGCATTTCCATGGTTACAGGTCTGTGTGCGATCCATCTCGCAGTTCTGGCCAATCAGCTGTCTTGTATCAGGGAGCTGCTGGAGGGTGGGGCCAACGTGGAGGCTCAGGAGCACAGCTGTGGACGGACGCCGCTGCATCTTGCCACTGAGATAGACAACGTGTCGCTGGCCGGCTGCCTGCTGCTTGAGGTAACACCCCACCTGCCTTCATTTCGCTGACCAATCAGAGCTGAGAAACGTTGCACTGCCGCCGTGCAGGCAACCAATCAGAGAAGAGACGCAGAAATAGAAAATATTCCAACACTGTTGCTTTAAAATGTGTCTGCTTGTAAATCTAAAGGTGCGTGTTTGTCTTTCTGTCGTCAGGGAAACGCCAAAGTGAACTGCTGCACCTTTAATGGCTCCACCCCCCTGCACATCGCTGCTGGGCGGGGCTCCATCAAGCTTACGGCACTGCTCATGGCTGCAGGTAGAGTTTCACTAACACTGAACTGGGTGTTGGTGCTGATGCTGGTCAGACTGGACACAAAGAAACACTCAGGGGAGAAAATGAAGAATCCGATGTTTGTGTGTTTGCAGGCGCCGATCCTCAGAGGGAAAACTTTGAGCCACTGTTCTTCAAAGATGATGAGTGCTGTGATGAGGAGGGGGAGGATGATGAAGGTTACATCCCAGGAACAACACCAATCAATATGGCTGCCACCCCTGAGGTACAGCTGCTGCCTCTAGACACATGTGGAAGTTTGGAGTCACAACAAAGGTTTTCATGGACGTGACTCTGATCATAGTTGTAATCATTTTACAGAGAATTAATCAAGTTCAACCTATTTCTGAATACATGATTAAAACTAGCTTCCAGTTAGCAACATGATTGTAACCATCCAGCGTCCAGTTAGCAGTGTCATACATACCAGCATCTGGTTAGCAACATGGAATGACTACTAGCATGTGATTAATTATCAGGTTTCTCATATAAACTAGTTTATGAAATTTTAGTGGCTATAAGACAGATGATGTAATGAGGTTAATGAAACAATCTGCAGCAAGAAAAAAAAAGTCAACATGCATCTTGTTTGATGAGCTAATTAGAAAGCAGAGTCAGCTGAAGCTAATCAGATCAATACTTTTGATCTACAATGAGTGTAATTCCAGTCAAAAACTAGAAAGAGTGAAAATGTGTGCGTCTGCAGGTTCTGGATCTTCTGAACGGTAAAGAGTACGAAGCAAAACCTCCTCACAGATCCTTCATCCCTCTTCAGGGTGAGCTCTACTCTCTGATCATTAAGTTTTTCTGATCCATGTTATTTTTCTCTTTAAACTTCAGACTGAAGCAGAAAGTTCAGATTAAACCTCATTAATTTCAGCCTGGAGCTTTCAGTAAATTAGAGTTTTTTGTCAAGTTTTTTTGTAGTACGTGTTTAACTGAAATGCTACAGTGCACACGATAAGTAGGACACGATGTTAAAGTAATATATCAATAATGTATGTGTGTGTGTGTGTGTGTGTGTGTAGGAGACCTGGCAAGCCTGGACGTGGAGGTGAAGCAGGAAGTGTGTCGCGCTCTGGAGAGTGAAGGATTCTGGGAGAATCTGGCCCACAGTCTGGGACTGGGGATCCTCAACACAGCGTTCAGACTGAGTCCGTCCCCTGCTAAGACCCTGCTGGACAGCTATGAGGTAACACACACACACACACACACACACACACACACACCTCTCAGAGTGTGTGTGAGGTTGTTTTATTGTTGGCAGCTAATAATCTGAACAGATTACTCAGAGTTTTGTCGGCATCAGGTTTCTGGGGGGACGGTCCGGGAGCTGCTGGCTGCTCTGAGGTCAGTGGGAGACTGCACAGCGCTGAGCCTGTTGGAGGAGGCGCTGAGTGACAACCACCAGGAAACTCAGATGACCAGTAAGCAGCACGCACTCCCTATGACATCACACTTACTGTGGGTTGTGTGACAGGTTTATTCCAACTATGTTCTCTGTCTGCAGGCGAGTCGCTGAGTGCTCGGGTTCAGGATCTGAAGGTGGACGCTCAGATCGACAGTGGGGTCTGTGACAGCGGGGTGGAGCTTTCCACGGCGTGACGACCACATTGGTTCATCTGCAGCTGGTTTCATCAGAACAAGCACAGTTCACCCTCCATCCATCCATCCAGCCGAGCTGAGACGATCGTCCTCATCGGAGCTGCAAAGATCTGAAGCCAGTTTAGATCAAACAGAAACATGTTTGACTCTGATACAAACTAAAGTAAACATAGAGGTCTGTGAAGATTCTCAGTCATACAGTTTTTGTCCAGGTGTCCCTGAACCTGGAGGTCTGGACTTTGTTGAAGAATGCCTTCAGGATTCTTCAACAAAGTCCATTTGTCTTGTTCGGTGGTACCTGGAAAAGTAAAGGGCTGATCCTTGGTCGATTCGAGTGGATTTTCTGTGGACTGTCCTGACGAGGCAGTGTCTGCAGGGGAAAGGTGCTACTAACCCTGAATGATTGTAAAGAGGCTGTAAAGGATCAGTTCAGAGTTTTTCTAAGCTGTCTCAGTACAGAACTTGTGTGTCCGAGTGAAGAGCTGCTGGTGTGGAAATGTTCCCTCTTCTAAAGACTCCTGGTTGTTCAGAGGTCATTAGCTGATATTAACGTTACTGTTGAGGCTAATAAGCAGCTACTGTAATGTAGGACGTACACAGGCACAAGGAAAAGAAGAGGCTGTCAGTGATCAGTCACAGTGGTGCTCAGCTGTTTTCACAACGTGAGTTGAAGTATGTCCAAAATCAAGTCTGGAACCAGACTGAAAACCATGTCCAAGAACCAGTCTAAACTGGCACCAAAAACAGTATTAACCAGATGTAAAACTGGTGGACACAACACTGTACATAGTCTCAGCGAGGACACAGTTTCACTGCAGCAACATGAGGACGGAGATGAACGCCGTGACGTCCACCTTGCACAATGGCATCAATAAACAGTTAAAATCCAACAAACGAAGACAATTCAGGAACAAATAAGTAAATAAAAACAAATTACACAAAAAATATATCATATCATTTAGCAAAGAGTTTTGTTTATCATTGTGGAACATTTCCACACCAGCAGCGCTCTCTGTATGAACGTGTTGGTGTGGGTTTGCTGTTGAGATGCTTGAAGGCTCTGAATCTGTCCTCTCACTCTGCATGTTGACAGGTTGATTTTTATTTTTATTATTTAGTGTTTTTTAATTTTAAGGGCCATTTATTATGTTTTTATTGCTTGCCTGTGCGTCACCAGTGATCTGAAATCAACCTGTTTTTCTTTTATTTCCAACCTTTCTGTCTGTGGAACCGTAACGCAAGGCGTCGTGGGAAAGGAAGTCCAGAGAGTGTTGGTGTGAAACCAAAGCTTGTTTCTGTGTCTAACAGATATATTTATGTCTCCCTCCCTCTGGCGCTGTACAGTTCAGCAGGAGCTTTTCACTGGTCATATCAGTGTTTTTTAAATAAAATCTGTTTTTTTATATGCTCAGTGTGTTTCTTCTATTCATAGCTCATGAAATTGCATTGCACCAAACTGGTATTTATTCATCTGTAGGTGCCTTCATCTCACCTATTAAAACCAGTATAAATCCAGTCAAAATCCTATCTAAATCCAGTGTAAAACCAGTCTAAAACCTGTTTAAGTGCAGTCTAAATCCAGTCCAAATCTGGTATAAATCCAGTCCAATTCCAATCTAAGTGTAGTCTAAAACCTAGCTTAAATCCAGTCTAAACTAGTCAGCATGAAAAAGTGTGTTGGTGTGTGGATTTATTTGGTGTTCTGAATTCTCGTTGGAGTGAGACCTCCAGGTTTTCTTACAGCTGCTCTGTGTATGTGTGTTTGTGTTGGGTGGATTTTTAGGTGTCTTGAATGTGGGTCGGAGTGAGGCCTCCTGATTCTCTGACAGGTGGTCTGTGTATGTGTGTTGGGTGGATTTTTTTTTCGGTGTCCTGAATCCAGGTCGGAGTGAGACCTCCTGCTCTCACTCCTCCTGACAGCTGCTGTGTAACGGAAGACATTTTGAGCTGCTGCAGTCGGTCCGGTTCGGTCGATTATTGAAGTGTCAGCCTGAATCCGGGCCTGACGAGCTGGAGAGTCGTTCTCCAGACCCGAGCCGCAGTCGGTGTTCTAAATACAGAGACGCCATCTTCACGGAGACTGTAGTTTAACCGGCGTATGTGTAGCACAGCTAGCTAGCTCCGTTAGCACCTCGCAGCCACAAAGCTAGCACATCCTAGATGCTAGTGAGTTAGCGTCAGCTAGCTGGCCTCCTCCTCCACCTCCTCCTCCACCTCCTCCTCCTCGACAGCCGGTCCCTTCTCGCAGACACAATGGCTTTAAAACGAATTTCTAAGGTAACACACTCTCTGTTTATTATGTGCATTGAATTGTGAGCGGACCGGGACCGTGTGAATGCAGCTGGTGTTTGTTAGCCCGGCAGCTAGCAGCGTCAGCCCCCTCACTGCAGCACCGGCTCTGACACATTAATGTGGGGTTGTTATTTTACCGAGGGGCCGTGGGTAGTCACGGTGTGTGCTCACGGTGTGTGTTGTGTTGACCAGAGCCAGGTTTGGTACCGGGCAGGTGTTCGGTGGACACCGTCCTGTCCCCGCGGCTCCGAGGTGGTTTCCAGTCAAACAAAGGTTCGGTTCAGGGAGCTGCTGTGAGGCCTTCACTTGCTCTCATCTCTAATTTATAATGGAATAACTCCTATGAACCAGCCGTGGTGCGTTCACTGGCCTCACTGTGGTGTAGCTCCCAGCTGTCACCTTCAGTCTCAGCTGTTTATGCACACCGATGTTCCAGGTTCACAGCCAATAAACTGTAATGTGAATTTAATTATTTTTATTAACACTTTGATGCACAGCAGGAATCAAATGAGACCTGACTGTGATTTTTTTTTCTTCCAGATATTCTTCAGTTTAATTGTTTAATTTAATAATTAAATAAACAAAACACTGAAATATCCGTGGAAATCAATCATTTCTGGCCCGTGGTGTAATTAGGGCTTTATGTTTTTATTGTCTTAAAAAAATCTGTCAAAGTTTATTAGAAACGGATCTAATGTAATTATTATATTTATTGTAACTGCTGCAAAATCTGCAGTAATTACACTTTCTGGTGTAATAATGCTGTAACACCACTGTTTATGCATTTATATTTTTCATATTGAAACCTACTTCTTATTTCATATTGAAACTTTTCTTATTTCTTAGTTTCCAACTTAGATTTTGTCTCTTTTTCCACATTATGAGAAACTGCAGCTGACCCACTTTCTCCTCAGGGATCAGTGAAGTGTTCTGGTTAAAGTCGGAACAAAGTTTGTGATACTTCACGCTCTTCAGCATTATAATGGTAAAAAATATTCAGTGGCTGCTGTGACATCAGTTGGTGTAGATCTAGACATCTGTCCTTGAGATTATACTGTTGAAAGTGTGTATTTAATGTGTGTAATCATTAGTTGTCAAAGATCTGGGTCCATCTGGGTAATTTGACTGAACATTTTTGGTTAAAATCAAATTCTGTTCTGGTTCTGATCTGGATCAAACCTTCACTCTGTGATCCAAGCTCTCAGTACGATTCTGAATCACAAACCAAATGATCTTAAAATGGGTCCAATCATAATAAACTTGTGTATTATATAGTTTTTAGCCATTTATGGATATTTTTTTAGCGCTCTTCTCCACACCTGGAAAATCCTGGCAAAATATGTGAATTATAAAATGAGGTTAAAAATGTTTTTGTTGCAGGACTCACAGCTGTGTTCAGATGAAGTGAGAAGTTGTGGTTTTTTGAATGTGTCTGTGATGACGTCAGGTCAGTGGACAGACAGTGAGCACACACTAACAACATGTCACATAGGACACAGTTTAACTACAGCCAGAGTGTGAACATCAGGACCTGTCGACTGCTGATTAACTTTTTCTTTTTCAAACGTGATGGATCACATTATGTTTCATTATGTTTTTATTATGTTCATTACGTACGTAGATCAGTCATTACGTTTTGTTACTTTCACGTATTTCAATTCAGTTTTATTACAATTTTATTTTTATGATGAAAAATCACAATACAATTTTATCATGGGATTTTACATATTCAGGTCAAGACTTTACAATATTATCAGTATTTTAAAGAGGAAAATCAACCATCCCCTCAACCCCTGTCATCACACTGTCAGTTATCTGAACAATGATCTCCAACTTTTCTCTACTATTACACACTGAGGACGCTCTTTCAGATCAAAGCAAATGATCTGTGTTGCTCCTTGTATTTTACCGACAGGAGTTTTCTTCATAACATTAGTAAAGTATTGGAAAAACCTGAAATATTGGCCTTATATATTTTTATATTTCATTTCCAGCTGCTTGAAATTGCAAATCATTTAAAATAGCATTTATTTCCAAAGTATTTCACCTTTTTCACCTGTAATATTTGAAGAAAGTGAAGTTGATTGGTCAGAGTTCTACTTTCACACCAACACAGTGATACAGTCACTGACCCTGACTCCTGCTGCAGCAGCTGTTTCCCTTTTATCTTTAAAATGTCTCCTATTGGACATAAACAACTTTAACATCTCTGACCTCTGTTTGTTTGCACCAGTTGCCATGGTGACTCATCATATCAGAGATCCATTGATGATGACTGTCATGCATGCACTGAACCCAAAGTGATCAAACTCAGAAGATTCTGGATCAGAAAACTTTCCATCTCAGATCAGCTCCGAGTTCAGGTTTAGACTCAGTTTGTCTGATGCAGAGTCCAGTGTAGAGCTGGGTGATCCAGATCTGCCGGTCCTGAACAGTTTGGATCTGGATCAGGGTGATCCTGAATCCAGTGTGGCTTGGAAAACCTGGAACAAAAGTAAAGCTGAATTACCAGATCCTGCAAAGTTAAACCTAGCTTTTCCAGATTAAATTTTTTTGAACAGCTGGACCCTGAACTATAAATCCTCCATCAGTGGGTGGGGCCTTTATTTCCTAGAAGGCACCAGACCTCTGTCTGAGGCTGGCTTGTACTTTTTGTCTCATGATTTCCTCTGTTTGATGAGTTGAGTTCACTGTAGCATAAGTGGAGCACTTCATTTTTAACTGGGCTTTTATTGTGAAATATTTGCAGACACACTGTTTAATTTATTGCCCGCTGTTTTCCCTGGCCTGTGTTTGGGATCAGGACTTTATCATATCTACCATAAACATGGTTTATATGAGACCTGACTTTTTACTGACTTACGATAAAACCTGTTCATAGATAAAAATCTGTGATGTTAAATAAAGACAGAGGACGTGCTACATGTCTCTGCTTCTAATGGAGAGACAGTTTGTGTCCAGCAGAAACTAAAAAGAAGCAATAGCAGGACGTGATCATCTTCCACTTTCCTTATTTATTGAACGTGATGAAAGATTTCATTTTAAACCACAGCCCTGGTTCCTCCCTCTGAGCTGCTTCGCTCAGCTCCTCAGCTCCTCAGTGGACACATCTTAAAAAGCTTGCATTTGTCTTTTTTTTTTTTTTTATCTTGTCTCAGTGAAACCTGTAAGATGAGCTGTGTGTGTGTGTGTGTGTGTGTGTTGAGGCTGTATGTCACATATCGACACACACAGACACACACTGGCTAGAAACACAACCCCGTCCTCCTATAAGCAGCCGTGCAGTCGTAATATCCCGATCCGTCCTCTGGACTCAGAGTAAAAATAGACTCTGCTGCTTACACATCAGTAACAGTGTGTCTCATTCACACAGCAGGTTACAGTTCAGTCACAGTAAATCTGAGGAGGGGTGTGTCTTTTAAAGCTTTTCAAATAATTACTTGCGTCCTGGTTGAACACCCTGACGTTCCCATTTACCTGATCACAGTGACAAGTAATGTCTGCTGGTTGTGGTGCATTCACTGGCATCTGGGAACTTGGACATTTCTGATCTTCAACTCTGAAAACTCAAATAAAACTCTCTACTTTTTCTAAGGCTTGAATCTTGAAACCCTGAGTCACCGCCCACCTCAGTGACCATCACTTTGCTGAGCTTCCTGTCACTACTGCACATGCTCGGATTGTTAATGATGTCAAAACAAGATGGTGGTGTAACGTGGTCTCACTTCACCTTTGGTGAGCTGTTGTGTCTCATCCGTCTTCTCCTACAGGCTGTAGTTGGACACACTGAGGTGGTCTTTGTGGTGGAGGGGTCCAGTGTTTTATTTTCAGAGCACTTCTCTCTGTCTTTACTGTTGCTAGGTTACAGGAGTGGTATGTAGCACTTCCAGTTTGTTTGGTGTCTGATGTTTACTTCAGAAAAGTTCAAACTGAAACAGGAGAAAGACATCAGGTCCTGGGATCAGCAGCAGTTCTGCATCAGTGGCAGCTACAACCAGTTTCTCCTGATAGTGTCAATATTGTAAGTCCCGCCTCCCACTTGAGTCCTATTGTTTGGTGAGACAGCAGCGACCATAGGTGTGTGTGGAAAAGGATGAAGCAGCCGGAGCTCAAAAATGAGGCCGATGTGGAAGTGTAACAAAGTGCAGTACTCCTCATGACCACAAGAGGCTGGCTTCAAAAAACTCTTTTTTTTTTTCTACAAGTCCTGCTGATGTCATCAGCTAAAGTCAGCTCATCTTCTCAGCACATTCAGACCGAACACACGCAAGTAACAGCCAATAGGAGTTCTCCTGGTAACTGCAGCAACTGTCATCAACAATGAACGAGATCGCAAATATTGCTCATTTCCACCTGTGTTTGAAGTCTCAGAAACTGCTTCTTGGTACAGAGTTACAGTTTTGTCATGAAGCTCTGGACGGAGACAGACCACGACAATAACCTCGTCCTCAATTGCTGCTCAGTGATGTCGGGGAATCGGTGATACCGCATGATGCTAACTTGTCGCTCAAGTACAAGTTAGCGTCTACTTGCGTCTTCCCGTTCGCTTAATGTTATTGTGCTGTGAGAGAAATTCCCGCTTCATGTCGTGTGAATTCACCATAATATGAGTGATGATATTACGGGGCGTGGTCAGTTCGATCCTTAAGCTTACTTTATACTCGCGCACAAAACTGCGCCCGCGTTGCGTGACGTAGCAGACACATAGGGCCGCGCGGCCCCTTTGCAACACAAGCCACGCACACGTCAAAAATTGTAGCCGCGCACAAGATGTCGCAGACATCGCCTTTGCTGATTGGTCCGTCTGTACTCACATACTGTGATGCCGTGTTTCCTTGTACGGGACAGTAAAAATAACTACCAAAATTGGCCTATAAATGCAAAAGAAACTCCACCGTTTGGTGTCTTGGCCAATACCAGCCGTACAGTGACACCCCCGACGAGGAAAACTGCAGCGACATTTTCAAAACAGCGCACGTAGGTTGCGCTCGAGTATAAAGGCAAAATGCGTGCGCGCAGTCTCATATACATTGTACAATGTCCTCAGGTTCAAGGGTCAGACCCACCTTCTGGCTCCAAACAATCAACATGGTGACGTTCAAATACCAAAAATCCTGGATTCAAAATGTGAGTTTATAGACTGACGGAGGATGTCACATTAACTTCATCTGTTGTGTACACAGTCTGTGGCAGTGACGCTGATGATGTGACGTTGTCGACTGATTGTACCAACAGTGCAGTGTAACAATCATCCAGGACGCTGAGGTCTGTCGACGCTGAACTTCAGAGGATTTGTGGGAAATGTAGAAAATTAGTAGCAAACAGAGGCTGTCAGCAGAGGACACGGCTGATTTATTAAACTAATAACTTTATTAAAGAATATTGATTATTACACAGTGGGGACCCTACACCTGACGTCCTGATCTGTACAGTAACTGCAGTGGTTAAATAATAAGAAGTCGAGTATTTCCCTCTGAGGTGTAGTGTAGTAGTTTGACAAAGACAGCGATCATGTCAGAGTAGTCTCTGCTGTGACGTTCATCAGCAGACTGTGAGCACAGGATTAAAGCTGCTGAATGATCCTGTGCAGACTCGTCCATACCTCACACTGTGGTGCAGAGCCCAGGCTCTCAGGAATATTTAGACTTGGATTCACTGCCTCCCAGTTTAGTCGGTAACCTGACGACAACAACAGTTAGTGGGTCGGCTATTTTCACACTTGGTCACACTCCCAGTCTGCACATGGAGAGTGGCCTTTAAACAACAGCAACACAACCACTGCGACACACTGTTTAACACACAGACTGTTTATAGAAATGGACGACACAGCGACCAGGGCTCAGAAATGAGGCCAATGTGGAAGTGTTACAAAGTGTAATGCCACTGATGGCCACTAGATGCTGGCTCCAACAAACTGACTTCAATTCAAAAATCTTTTCAATCCTGAAATAATCAGTCAATACATTTTTTTCTACAAGTCATTCTGATGTCAGATAAAGTCACCTGTTGTTCTTAGTGATGTGGTCCATCTGAAAATCATTTATCAGTAAGGAGATATTAGACCGAGAGAAGAGGAGGAGTTAGTGGTGGTAAAAACGAGGGTGAATAAATGAAACATACTGTGGCTTCAAATATTTCACAATAAGAGCTCGGTTAGGAAATGAAGTGTTTCTGTTGACTTCAGTGTTAGTTGTGGGGTATTAATTTGAAATAGTTACAGAAAGTGTTGACTTCTCATATTAACAATATTAAAAAATTAACTTTAATGTGTTGTTTCTGATTCTGTTTGAAATGAAAACATGGCTTTGTACTGAAATCTGATCAAACAGGAAATTAGAAATGAAGTCCTGTCTCTAACACAGGCAGGCCTCAGATAGAGGCCTGCAGCCCTCGGCAGAGAGACACTGAGAAACATTGAGTATATCGTTCACAGGTTTGGTGAAATCGTTGTGAACATATTTTCAGACCTCAGTGTTTGTAGTTCTCAGTCTGATCACATGTGCGTTTGAACATGTGACAGTGACCTCGGTCAGATCTGACACACGTGGTGTTAACAGGACAACATGTGATCATGTGTCGACCGGCTCTTCTGGTTCTTCACGCTCTGTATCTGCAGGTCTCTGACAAAGAGGTGTCAGGGTTCACTCATGCAGAGCAGTTTGCATCCTCTTGATGTAGAGTATTGATTATTGTAGTGCACTGTCCAGTGGGTATGAGACTGGAGTTTGGCGCTGCTCTCATTGGCGACCAGACCTGTCAGTCAAGCTTACCCCGCCCTTAACTCCTCCTCCTCTCTTAGTCTAATATCTCTTGAAAGATGAATGATTTTCAGATGGACCAGATCACTGAGAAGAAGAGTTGACTTTAACTAATGACAACAGAATGACTTGTGGGTAAAATGTATTGACTGAATATTTCAGGATTGAAAATGAACATTTTTGAATTGAAGTCAGTTGAGTT
>OOFC01017578.1:0-11518 GCA_900323345.1 Pseudochromis fuscus
AAGACGTGAGGGCCTGGAGCTGCACTGCTGTCTCTCATTTCGAGGGCGGGCTTAGCAAGCTGAGAGGGAACCAATCACAGAAGTCGAATGTGACGCACAAAGTGTGAGACGCTACACCAGATATGACGTTAGCGTATTCTGTCAAATGGTGTAGCGCGTGTAGCTGCACCACCAAAACAAACGAGTGGAGCTATGGCAAACGGAGGAGAGAGGACTAACATTAACGACAGCTGTCGATTTAGAGATTCTATATTTTCCAGTTTTTGTAAAACTGAAGTTAGAGCAGGAGTAAACACTCGTACGGCAGCCATGTCCGACATTTTCAGTGTTTTGATTTGGGAGAAACGCTTGTTCCGGCTTCTCAGTATGACGCGTCAACAACAGGGGCATGTAATTGGTCCGTCCCAAAGTTTGCTCATGAAGGGACTGGCTGTGTCTCCAGTGTCAGACCCTTCTGCATTTGAACAGAATGTAGGAGGATCTGATTGGTCAGGCTATTACATACTGGGCTCTAACAAGGCTGAACAGTAACACATGTGAAAATATATTTTATACAAGTTTTCTTTCCATCATAAAGTGAATACTGCTCCATAAAAATCCTAGGATGCTTCAATCCCTGGGAGTATTGCAGTACTCAAGCATTGCAACATATTTTTCTATCAATAACCCCAATGTAAAGGCAACAATATGTTAGTTCATCTATAAGAACCTTTGGATTTCTCTGCAGTGTCTGTAGATGACACAAAGTGCCTCGTTAAAACCAACCTGCAAATATGTGGATGGGAGAGTTAGTGAGGTGGGCAACAGTGTTTTTCGTGTTTTCATTGTTTTACAGAAAACTTACAGCCGCAAGATATTGTGCAAACTACAGAAGTCCTGTTAATGTAAAGAAAGAAGATGTCGCCCGGTGCAGTGATGTGCTTTCAGACCACACACTGAGGCTCTGAGGCCCAGAGGAGTGAGCTATATCAGGCTGTAGCTTTGCACATACTTCTTTTTACTAGAATCAATTTATTGTTGATTTTGGTCTTTTAATGTGAGTTGTGAAAAATCTAAATCAAAATAAGCAGCCGGGGGCCGTTAACATGAAGTTTTCTTTCTTCCAGAGATGACTGTTGTTATCAGAGTGAGGTTTAGATTTGAACAAGCAATGAGAAAAGATCTGGGTCGAGGTTGACAAACAACATTTAAGGGCTACAGTTGAAAAATTTCACCACACTGATGCTTTGGATTGTTTGTGTTGGTGGTCAGCAACTGTCAGAGAGAAGAAAAAATTAAACATCATGTGAAGCTGACCTGTGGCCAAGAGGTCAACAACTTATGTATTCACCCCATAATCATCCACATTTTAATACATTCAACAATGTACAACATAAACATAACACTCATTTATTTTTTTAATGTATTTTTTTAAAGATAATTTTCTTTTTTACTTTTACATGACATTTTAGTCCTTTTTTGGCTTTTTATTGTTTACAATAATAATTGTAATGAAAATCTAACATTGTTGTGGTGAAAACTGCCATAATTCAAAACAATATCTGCAAGTAAGCACATAAAGTTATGTAAAATTATAAAATTAATGCATAGTTTTAATTGTCATTAAGTGTAAAATGTATTTATTGCAGTAAACTTGAAGTTAATAAAATTTTATAAAAAACTGAATACATTTTCTTTTAAAAATGTTCGAAAATTAAAATATGTTTTTTTCCCAGTTATAGATGTATTATGTTATTTACATTAAACATGTAAGTTCACAGTGTATTTTTGGTTTTTTATTAATATTTTCATGGATTTTAAAAATACAAGACAAAAAAACAAAAAAATCAGATTTTTTTAAAGTATATTTTTGGCTTCATTTCCATACTGTAACCTCTGGATGTGTCTGAATACCTCCATCAGCTGCACACAGTGTTAATGTGACGTGCAGTGTTTGTGTGTTTTCTCATTGCTAACTGATGTGGCAAAAATGGGTCTGTGATGGGGGGTCTGGGTGTTCAGAGTACCTGGGGTTACCAAGGTTACCAAATTGAATCGTCCCCTCAGACATGGCTGATCTACATAATTTGGTGGTATCATTCACAGCGTCTCATGGCCCGGGTGATGAATGGCACCCGCAGAAGATAATATTTCTGCTTGGATGTAATAAATCTTATGTAAAGTGCTTCACTGCTTATATAGAAATGGCAGAGAGGTGGTAGAAAACACACACACACACACACACACACACACACACACACTCCTTTTCTTATTTTTCCATCCTCGCTGCTTTTCAGCTCACTAGGTCATGTATGTGAAATCTCACTGATGTTGTTTCTTTGTAAAGAGTAAATGTACTTGTTTTCTCCCAGTGTTTAGTTTCTGATACCACTGATCTCCCCAGAGAGGTCTTCTCTCTGCTCTTCTCTCTGCTGCTCCTGTACCTGTGCTATTGATTGCAGCCCCAGCCATCCCCGCGCAGACAGCCTGCAGTTGTCCTGCTATTACTAAACCAGCCCCTGGGTTGTGAACTCGTGACCTCCTGCTGTTCAGCACCACTCAGTGAGGGGCCACGACCCCCACAAGAGGCTGGGAGGCCAGGGACACTCGGGGAAGCTATCCGTGTTATTCATAGCTCTCCGATCATCATGTGTTTGCATGTGTTTATCATGCATTAACACTCATTAGAGCTTTGTGATAGAGATCCACACTGAGCTCGATTCCAGATATTGGCACAAAATGAGAAACTGATGCTGAGTGATTTGTATGGAGGTTTTAACAGTGTGTGGAAACTCAACGCAACCTGTGTGTGCAGTTTAATTGCAGTATGATAACACTGTTCTAAAAGTCAAAGTCAGAAAACGTCTATTTATTCCAAAGGTTACTAATCACAATTGTTTACTAATTAAGTTTTTCGATCTCCCTCCTCCTATTAAGCCTGTTTTTAATAAGCTGAGAGTCAGGTGTACTTGACAGTAATGAATGACTGATTTTAGCTGATCGTTATTGCTGCCCTCCTCTCGCCTGCGCCATGTGCGTGCGTGTGCTCGTGCGGCGGCCGCCTAATAAAAGGGATAATTGTTCCATCTTTGCTTGCAGACACATAAAGCAGTGTGTATTGACTGCTTGACAGGCTGTGATTCCAGTAAAGCTAATGGCTTTCTCAATTCTCCTGGTCCATCCATCAGGCCCCGAGAGCACCCCGTCATGTTTTCAATTAATGAAGAGAAAACCATAAAAAGTTAAAAGCCAGTGTGACAAAGTGGACGACAGCAAGTACACACACTCCGACAAGGGAGCGCACACAATTTGTAATCACCAATGTGAAATATACACACACATATCGACACACGAGTTGAAAAAAACTTGAGACTTAAAAGCTCAGGGCTGTTTTTTTTTTTGTTTTTTTTACGATGACACAGAGACAGCAAAACAACCCCATCTTTTTCAGCTGTGGGTGTGAAAGTGTCCTGTGCCTAAACCTCACACCTCAGCTTGTAATCATGAGGTCTATGTGTTGTGGTGTTGGGCCTGGATCAGGTGCAGCTTTCTGGCTTTATGTAGGAGATAAAGGGAAACTTCCGATCTGCCTGGGTGAGCGATAGTAAAGCCCTCCAATTCAGGCAGGAAATTATGGAGTAAGTGGCTCGGTGGCTGATAGTCAAATGAAGCCAGGGCGGCTAGATGCCTGCTCTAATTAACCGGCTGGCAGGTTGCAGCGATATCAGGAATCCTACTGGCCAACCTGATGACAAGACCAGGGAGCACGCCGGGGGTTCAAACAGACACACAACAGGAAATATGCAGGATAATGCACACACACACACACACACACACACACACAAGGAGAAACAAACACAAATGACCATCTCTTCCTCAGTATATACACTGAATTGAAAATATTCTTCCTCATTGCTTTCTGAGAAGGACCAACAGGAGGAAATTAGCAGACAACTTAGCATTTTGTTGTCAAAATTTCAGATGTCGGCTCATGTCTGAAAATCATCAGATGCTTTACAGAATTAATTTCAAATGATTGACAGTCTTTTATGTGCATATCACTAATCTCTGTAATTCTCCATTACCTTATTAGATGGAAATAGGGGGAAGGAAAATGGGAAAACTTTCTTCACACAAAAAGCAATTTAGAACAAAAAACAAATTCAAAGGAATAGTAAGCACCTTTGTTTGTATAGTATTACAATATTGAGGTGTATACAGGGTGGCAATGAAGAGATTTATGTCTCCTCTTCCCTAATTTGTTGGTCTAAATCAGCAGTGATGTGATGCTAAAAATGAAATGTCACAGTGTCGGGAGCGCCTGCTGGGAAATGTTCCACATGGTATACTCCTGAAGTTTGATGCGAGTGTTTACACCACATATATAAACGATTCATCTCCACCACTGGCTCCACTGAAATTAATCAGGAGAAATACTTTACTGAGGATCATTTACTGAAAGATAACATTTCTTCTGCACATATGACACTCTCCTACCATTAGAGCTCGCATGGTGAGTATTTCTGACTTGCCGCTAGGGGAGTTCACACCTTACCCCGTAGGCCCCCTTTTGTTTCCTGACCAGTAATAAGTTCAATAAGATGAAAATTTAAAGCGGGAAAGAGAGAAGTTAACTTGGTGAGAACGACTTGATAGGAATCACATGAGCGTCTTGTGCTGCGCCTGCACGCCTCTTCACTTTAACCAAACAGAGCTGAAGGTGAGAGAGCTACTGGAGGATAGATGAAGACGGCGTAATCATGCGTGGGAGTGAGATACAACCAATGCTTGTCAATCATCATCAAGCGCCCTTCTTGATGCTTGCAGTTTGACTTTCCTCATCATTCAGGATAAGTTCCAACTCACCACACTTGAGGTTTTCTTTATTTATTTCTTTATTTTGATGTAGTTATTTTTCACTTTGCCCGTGCATGTTGAATGTGACACATACCTTATTTTGTCTCACAAACACACTTGCATTTTCACTGCGATGTTTTCCAGAGAGGAGGAAAAGGAGGAATGGCAGCTGAAGATAAATGCATTTTTCATTATTATAGATTCTCTCCACTTCTCCGCTGGCAGTGAGAGAGCAACCTCTGCTTAAACATCTCCTCTCTGCCCCTCGGCACTTCCCCACGTTTGGATACCGGCCAAGCAAAAAAAAAAAGAAAAAAAAGAAAAAAAAAGTAATTTAAACATTACAGAAAATTAAATCTCACATTTCCAATTTTTAGCCTAAAGTTTAAGTACAATGAAAATGTCAACCATGAATTATGGAATCAAGCTGAATTTCTCCTCCAAACTTTAAACTGTGAACGTAAACGTCCTTGACAACACTCAGACGCTCCCTTCCTCTGATGTGCTGCTGCAGCCAATCACAAGCAGGTAAAGAAGCACAACAGTGTTTACTGTGCTGTGTCTTCCAGTGTGACAAATGAAACAAGATCAGCTGAGAGCGAGAAGCACTGATCACTATTTTTTCACCTGATTTGTATTGTAACTTATGGTTTAACATATATTTTCAGGGCAAACTGTTGAATCTCTGACAAAGACATTATCCGCTCAGTGTAATTTTTCACCGTATCTAATGTTATATTTTATATTAAGACATTATCCCAGTCTCCAGTGTTCAGAGTTATCCCAAGATCACCTGTTAAAACACGTCTTTGTGATATTTCATTCTCTAAGCACAGCATTACCGCAAAGATAATACATTCACTTGATATGTCTCACACCCAGACCAAATTATATTTACTGCTAAATCACATTTCTGATGGCGCCGCGTTATTAGAAAATTGCATGTTGTGCGTTTGATTTATGTCCCGGAATATCTAGAGGAGGAAAAAAAAAAAAAAAAGCCTCCACCCTCCCACGCTTGCAGGTGAGATGAGTTCCCACAGATTGCTGTTAGTGTCATCCTCCAGGCTAAGTGTTGTATATTAAAGAGACAACACAGTGGATTGTCACCCCGGTGCCCCACCACCTAGCAATGGGCCATCTTTAATTATGGTCCAACGGAGGTGAATGCATCAGAAAAGGCCTGACAGAGCGGCCAGTGTGTAGATTATTTTAATTTGTGCCACGCCTCTAGGTGAGCGATGCGGCCGGCCTTGACCCTTCTCTGACTGCATGGATTAATGCCTGGTAATGACTGCTGAGGCTATCATTGCAGCGGGCATCATTAATTATCCTTATTGATTGTTGCTCTCAGAGATAAAGCGTTCTGCTGACTGGAAAATACCCTCCATGCGCAAGGTCAAGGTAAAAAAAAAAAAAAAAAAAAAGAAAGAAAAAAATAGAGGAACTTAGGTAATCGCACAGGAGCCACGACATCAACAATAGAAAATAAATATGGCCGATGCTACTGCACCCCACACCCTCGATGTCCTCGCTCCTGCCTCCTCCACCTCAATCTGTCTGTCTCACTGTTTCCTGCCGTCCCGTCATTTTCTCCCGACAGGGGATGTAAGAGAGTCTGAAAGGAAACCTAAGAGGAAACATAGAGTTTGTGTGCATGTGCGCAAAGACTAATGATATGACAGAAAAACTGAGGATGAATGAGGAAGATGAAGAGAGAGAGAGAGGGTGGAAGCAGTTCGGCAGCAACGAAGCGACGTGTAGTAGAGGAGTGAGGGAGGCTGGCAGGCTGCTGTAGTGCTCGGGCGGATCGTGTTTCCGCGGCTGCCATAATGGAGGAGACAGCAGGAAGTCGGGGTTTTATATTTACACTACTCTACATCACCCTGCCCTCAAATACACAGAGACTGGCACACACACATATACACCCTTGTTACCAATATTGGACTCAGAGGGTAGGAATTCAGCCAAAACATATGAATTCCTCTGACATACTCTAATCCGATCACCACATAGAGAATATCAATACTGGACAATGCAAAAAAAATCCCAAACTACATTTAATGTTTGCTTAAAGGCAAAGACTGGAAACAGATCCTTTGGTTCCAGGATGTTAGCGCAAGAAACAGCTCGGCACATTTCCCCCTATGACAAGGTGTTGTTTGTGCAGTGCACTGATTTTTGTAGGAATTAAACAAACAATATTTTTTTCCTTAGCTTTGGAGCTGCTGGTAGGTTTAGGATAGCTGCTGCTGGCGGTAGCTCTGCATCACAGTCAGGCCTCTCATCTAACTCTCTGCAAAAACTATTCTTTCAAGGTTAGGGAGAGATTGTTTTCACGACAAGAAAATTCTGGTTAAAAATGT
Source organism: Pseudochromis fuscus (assembly GCA_900323345.1). Classification (NCBI taxonomy): domain Eukaryota; kingdom Metazoa; phylum Chordata; class Actinopteri; family Pseudochromidae; genus Pseudochromis; species Pseudochromis fuscus. Next base: position 7,203 of record OOFC01017578.1, read on the forward strand.
AAACTAAACACTTTGTCGAGCGAAAAATTATGGCTGTGGTTAAATTAAAGTTGAACAACAATTTGAGGCCTGTGAAAAGAAACTAAACAGGAAACATTACTGCCGTCACTGAATGTTGGATTTAGATCTAAATCATGAGTTGCAAACATGGACGTGAGGATACTTCCCTGCATACATACAGTACAAGTCTACATATTTAGTGTCATTTGTGTTGGCTTGCTGTAAGCGGAGCACCTCATGAAATGTCTAGTGTCTATGTGTGTCTCCTCAAACAGGAGGATCCAGCAGACGGGAAGTGAGTGTGACACAAATGTATTCTCTGTTCAAAAGCCTGTTGGAGAGGCTGCTGTAGCACCTCTCCTGTCCTCTCTCTTCTCCAAGCCTGTGATTGGCATGTCTTCATATGTGGATCCTGTTCTTCCTGCGACTCGCTCCTTTGTACAACTAGCCAGTGTCAAACAACAAATCCATCCGAGGGACGAGGACAGAGGGAGACACGCTGAAGAATATGCAGATACTTAAAGGTTGACGTGGTCCTACAAAGGAACATTCAGGTTTTTATGTTCTTGAAATTGATATTTTTTTTTTTCTGTGGTGGTCTTGATCCATAAATGCTCTTTGTCTGGGTTTCATGAAGCGATAGAGACGTGGACAGTGGAGGTAGGGCGAGATGAAGGAATAGTCTGTCTTTTTTTGTTAGTACCTGTTTGAAGTGTATCAGAAAGAGCTTTCCAAGGTCTGGAAATTCATTACTGGACAGGAGCTTTGAAAGAGGCCTGTTGGATGTGTATGGCTTTCTGTGTGTGTGTGTGTGTGTGTGTGTGTGTGCGCGCAAGCCTGCAGCCCATTGTATTCAGAGTGGAATTGCTAAGCAGTTGCCTGAGGCCATGGGAAGGCAGCTACGGCCAGGTATGGCCAGCCATTACTGCAGGGCATCAGACTCTATCAGACTCTCTGGAGAAAAGATCATACGGGCCATACACATCTATATAGGTAGTGTGTGTCTGTGTGTGTGTGTGTGTGTGTGTGTGTGTGTGCATTTGCGTGACAAAGGCTGAACAAAAACACTGTCGCATTATGTCTAAATCATAAAGCTTTTATAGGATTCACGGTATTTGAATGGGGATTGTGATCTTATTAAAATGACCTGTTTGATTCAGATCAGATCACTGTGTCGTGTGTGTGTGTGTGTGTGTAGGTATGTAAGCATGGGAAATACAGGGAGAAAGAAAACTGAGAAAGAGAAGTCAGATTGTGTTGTACAACTGTCTGCAAATCAATACATGACCACAACACTGCCAGCAGATCCCAATCAGAGGCCAAAGGCCGGATGTATGACTTCAACACACATACACAGACGATTACACTTTAACGTGCAGTAAACGGCTGTATTTTGAGTTTCACTCCTTTTCTTCTCTTCATGTTATAATATTGACCACATGTTATGTTACAGCTGGAAATACCTGAAGGCCTCCTCAGAGGGGGGGAGATCCTCGGGGTAAAGAGACAGACTGCAGGACAATGACCAGCGGGGTGGGTTTGACAACTGCACCAGCTCCAGGATGCATCAATCATCCAGGCCGGTCTGAGGAGGAAATCATCATCATCATCATCATCATCATCATCCTGAGTTGCTTGTATGTTGTATTACACAGTGTTTGTATGATGCACGCTTCAGAAGCAAACTGCAATGTAATCTCATTACAGCCGGGATTTGGGTGATATGAACTTTCTCTTCTTTGGTGCAGTATTTAAATATTACCTGTGAAATGTTTTAGATTCACATGTAGATGGATGCAGCATGTATGATAAACACACACATGCAAAACAATTTGAGGGGTGTATGTGTGTGTGTGTGTGTGTGTGTGTGTGTGTTGTGGGGGGGGGAGTTGTACCATGATGCCCATCTATCTTTCTGACATCTCCTAACCCAATCCCACTGGGGCTAACTGGATTCAATCCTCAACATTAGATAAGCACATACCCCCTCCCTGCTACACCACGTGTGTGTATGTGTGTGTGTGTATGAACATATCACACACATAGCAGCAGGTTTAGATTGTTTCTACAGTCAAGTGTTAGTGTGCAGGTCACATAGCAAGAAGGGGAATGAGGCAGAAATCAAGGGAAAAAAGCCAACAGGCTGAGCAGACAAAGAGAGACCCTGGCCGAGACAGAGGGAGAGAAAGAGGCTTGACGTTGCTCGTCCGGTGGGAGTCCATGCTGTGTTTCTCCCCTCACCCTTTCTCTCCCTCCTGTATCTCCCTCACTCTCTGCCCTGGACACCCCCCCACCATCACCACCACCACCACCACCACCACCTCCCTCCTGCCCGACTCTTCCCCCTCGGCAGCTCTCTGCTGATTGTTTGGGTGCTTCTTGGTGCCTATCAGGCCCATCGCTCTATGTTTCCATCAAACGCAGCATTTATCTTATCATTGCCTTGACAACTGCCTATTAGTCCAAAAGAGTCTGTGGGCTCTGTGTTCCCATGGCGATGACATGGTGACATTGCCAGGCAGCTCTGAACCGCCTGCTGAGGCTGTGGACCTTTTTCCTCTCGTCCTCTAACCCCGCTCGTCCCTCTGTCTTCCTCTTTGCCCATCCTTTTGCCTCCCTTTTGCTCCTCCTTTGGCAGCAGCCCCCCTCCCCAGAGCTTCGAGCTCTTTGAGGCCATGTGCATGAACATGTGTGTGTGTGTGTGTGTGTGTATGTGTGTGAAACCATGAACGTTCATGCACAGCAGATGGGTAATTCAGCAGTGTATTCCTCTGCCTTTGTGTCTATTTGCTGGTTTGCAGGAGCAGTTTGTGTTGTCTTCATGTGACCATAGAGGATAAATGAGATGTTCCACCTCCATCCTCGTGTATGCATGTGTGTTGAAAGTTAGTATTAGAAACCCTGGTTATCTGCACTCTAATCATCTCTGTGGCATCACGTGCACTTAGTAGCAAACACAGTTTCAGCTGTAGCAACCATGGCAGTCTGAACCACGGACCAGAGGTACTGTGTCGGGGGCGTAAAGAGAGCGAGGGAGGGAGAAACTTGTGCTTTGAATGAAAACTACCACCGACAGAAATAATGTTAATCAGATGCTAACCTGGCAAATATTTTTATGCTGAGCACTGACACAGATAGGTAATGAGAAGCAGCATTATAAATGACAATGTTGGAACATGCTGACTAATGCCTGCTTCCTCTTGTCCGGTTACTGAGGAGTGTTATTACGGCTGGTTCAGTTTATGGGGTTAACGTGCAGCCTGTTTCTGCACACTCACACCTTTTTTTTTTTTTTTTATGTGAGAAGCAGACATTTTTATAAATTACATCTTGTAATCTGGCTTGTACTCTGTGATTCCTAACAGCACAGGAGGGGATGAAGACATATAGACAACACCATAATTTTTTTTAACCTCTTATCAGCATGTTATCGTGCGGTTGGTGATTCAGTGCATTAGCTGTGATCCGTGCTCCCTCTCTGTCCTCTCTCTTGCTGGAGCTGGATGAGAGAGGAAGGGGTCTCCGGTGGCAGCTCACAGGGGCCCAGCTCTAATAATAGAGTGTAAATCTCAGTCATTACTTCTCTGACAGGACACTGTGTCATCATTGTCTGGTGAACAACTCCACTGGAGTGGGGAGGGTTCAAGTTAACTACTGTTTTCAATGTGGGCAGCCCAGGATCCCTTATAGTTTGGTAAATGACAGAGTGTGAGGGGAGTATGGAGCCCAGTGCAGTCACTACCCGACGTTTGCTTCAAACACCAACACATATTACGATCTAATATTGAACTTTGAATTGCCGCCTATTGATCCACACCACTACCCTGAGACGAAAAAACAAAACATGGGTGATATTGAAGTGTTTTCTTGGATTCAAACATCAGTTATTTGAATAAATGTGAAAACAACCGCGGCTACACCAGTATAAGACTGCTCTCCGTTGTTAAAACCACACACACCAGTGGGACTGACATTCCACATCCTGTTAAGCAGGAAATCATCATTGGTCTCAATAACAGCAGGCCATAAAATCACATTTCAGCATCTATCGATTTTTATTTCATAGTAAATGGCAGGTAACAAACCGCGGGGCCGCTGAGCGCTGCAGTGTAAATGTGCTTCTGATAAACAGTTAAAGAAGTTCATCCACTCTGCTGAACTGCGGCTTGGCGGCAGAAAAATCAACACTAATCTGATGAGAGGCAGCAAAACAAATTCTACTGTTGTGCTCTCAACACACAACTCAAGGGAGAGGAGAGAGGAGGAGAGGAGAGGAGAGGAGAGGGGAGGAGAGGAGAGGAGAGGGGAGGAAAAGA
>OOFC01017603.1:5266-15925 GCA_900323345.1 Pseudochromis fuscus
AAGCTGGAAATGAGGATTCCCAAAGAGGAGCCAGAACAAATGCCCGGCCAGGCACCACGCCGAGGCGGCCGACGAGCTGCCGCACGGTGTTGTCACAGCTAAGCTCGCACTGTGGTCAGGACGTCCCGAGGACAAATGTCAGAGGATCCCGGGGTCAGACGCCGCTCCCTCAGGTTAAAGATTCACACTGGGTCACTGAAATCCTATTAACCTGGACAACCTGTGGAAATATTTGGTCTCACTCACTGTTCAGATGGAGAAATGTGGTTGTTAATTTTAAATAAAGGATTCTGTCTGAAGTTCACTGAATCTGTATTAGACCTGATTTACTGACTGTCTGCAGGACCACATTTGTTCAAATGCAAAAGAGTCAACATTCACCAGTGACTTCTCATCTCTGATTAGTTTGATTGAAGTGGTGACACTTTGTTGCAAAATATCTGGTTATTGTGTTACTTTTGATTGTAATTATAGAATTTAAATGATATTATTTTCATCCTTTGTTCTGACCATAGACTGTGTTTAAGAAGCAAGTGAGGCTCAGAAATGAGGTCAAAGCAGAAGTGCAAAAAAGTGCAATACACCCGACGGCCACTAGGTGCTGAATCCAATAACACTCCAATTGACTTTAACTCAAAAATGGTCATTTTCAGTCCAGAAACACTCAGTGGACAACTTGTCTCTGATCTGGATCAGAGGTGTAACTGCACAGTGTACTGGAGAACTTTAGACCTCACTCCTCCAGGTTATGAGGTCACAGAGACTGACACCGTCTCCATAACAACCAAGGTTGTTCAGTTTGACCTTGAAGTGGTTTAGCTCGGACTAAATCAGTCTTTCTGAGTTGCTGTTGTTTTTATAATTACAGCTTCAGCCTTAGGGGGTTAAATTAATTGATAACTCTTTTTTTTTTTAATCACATGACCTCATCTTACCCAGAGCAACTTCAACCAATAGAATCCTTCCATCCACCTGTCAATCAACCTGCACAGTTCAGATTACCAACAGGAAACACAGACAGAGAGCAGCAGCTGTGATCAGTAGTTAGTTGTAACAGGATCATTAGTTACTACATAGTATTAATATTATCTAGTAGTCAGCTGTGGTGTTTTGTTTTACTATGTTTCAATCATCCAATCAAATAGCTCCAAGCATTTTGTCCCGCCCACATATCCAGTTTTTGCTGCTGTAAGTAACAATACTAACGATCCTGTGTAAACCTGGTTCAGGACTTTAAACAGCAGGATTACAGAGATCTGATTGGTGCAAATATTTCCTCTTGACCCCACACACACCTGAACACTTGTGCACACACACACACACACTGTCGTCAACATCACAATAATCAGTTTTATTCACCAGGTATGTGGCAGCATCCAGGGAGTGGGACTCTCATAATATAACTGACATGTAATCAAGACAATATATATGTTAAAATGAATGATCAATAAAAAATAAAATCAGATAGAAAATAATAGATTCTGTTGAGTGACGTGTTTCCTTTTTCAGTCAGAACTAAAACCTTTAGATATTTAAAGTGTAGTTGTAAACTTCACTGACTGAGCCTTTAATGTGAGCAGGCTGCAGTGGCTGTAATGACCATTAGAGGGCAGCATGTTCTAAGGAATTCCAGCCTTTTCAGATGAACACGGTTCAAACAGCTTCTGTTGCTGTGACAGGACAGTGTGAACGGACCTGAGGGAGTCAGAACAGATTCAACTTACATCTGAACAGGTGACGGGATGTTTGTGCAAAATGATGGATTTATTGTTGGATGTTTTTTGTCTCTAAAGTTTGTATTTTTTGTGAAGTATTGTGCACTTTGACCTCATGATGCTTCTAAAAATCCTCCAAATGTTACATATACCATATAGATATGACCTCACTGAAGGGGTCAGAGAACAACCACAGAATATATTGTTCTACGCTGTGACAAAAAGCTGTAATTTAATCATTGTTATATTTCAGCTGGGGTCTAAAAAACTGAAAAACAGTTTTATTATTTAAACATTTCTAAAGCTTTCATTTTGAATGTAACTTTGTAATCATGAACTTCTTAATATTTAATTAAAGATACTTACAGGTATAAAAAGAATGAAATTTATAAAGAAAACTTTTTGTGATATCAATTAACAAATAGGCCTTTGTAAAATGAAACAACCAGTGCATCAATGTATGGATAATTGCATTAAGCTTTAGAAATATTTGAATTTAAGAGTGTCATCAAATGAAAAATAAAATAATAGTTAAAAAAAGATAATGTCTTTTATCATATTTTAACAACCTTTTTAAATGATCAAAAACATTTTATTTTATTTTGGGGGAAAAAAATCAAATGTTGTGGTTATTTAACTCCAAACTCTTTACATTAAACATGTAAATCTGACATATTCATTTTGTTGTGTGTATTTAAATATATATAACAAACTACAGACTTTTTCTGAACAGCACAGAGTAAATAAATTCATGTAATCCAATGAGTTGCAGTAATGCTGCTTATCAAACATACAAATGAAGTAGGTAATTAAATGAAGTATTTAGTATCCGAGTATTGTACATTATACATATGAACAACCCAACTGCTCCCACAGTGGAAACACTGCAGCGCTGTGATGGACACAGAGACCAGGACCAGGACTGTCAGGAGCTCAGTGATGGACAGATAAGAGGACAAAGTCTTCACTGTGCTCCAGCAGAGGGCTGCACCTCACCTCACCTTCCTCCTCCTCCTCCTCCTCCTCCTCCTCCTCCTCCTCATGGAGGCTGTGAGGACAGAGGCTGTTGTACACACTGTAAAACCCCTTCAAGCAAGTTTGTGATTTGGGGCAATTAAAACTAACGTGACCTTAAAAAACATCTTGTCAGCCGTGAAACTTATTTACATGAAGTGTTTGGTCTACGTGTGTGTGACCAGAGCTGTACCTTCTGCAAAATGTATGTGATGAAGAGTCAGGACTGAGAGCATTTACACAATCACACAAATAAAGGCAAGACCCCAAAAACAGGTCAGGGAAAAAACACATTTCACAATAAAAGCACAGAAATTAAATTAGGGGGTCTGTCCACTGAAATGGACAGGTTTTTATTTTGAAATTTCATATTAATTTATACTAACAATATATTAATGTTTGGTTGTCTCCACCTTGAAGCCTCATAAGAAGGCTTCAGACTAAACTGTGACTAATAAAACTGATGAAATAGAGGAAATGAAGGCGTCTGAGGCCTGTTGGATTTACAGGATATTTTAACACAGTTTGATCTGGTCACACTTTGTTTGTTTAAACCGTTCATGTTCCTGTGATGAACTCAACCAAAACATTTGAGTCATTTTCAGTCGACCTGTCAGTGCAGCGAGAGGCAACAAGATGCAAAGAAAGATGTTTCCTTAACGCTGCTGAAATGGTTCATCAATGGTAAAGATTTCTTCTCTGTTTTGCCAGGAAACTATGTTATTATTGCAGTTTTGTATGAACCTATAAAGGACCCTGATCAAACAAAAGAAGTTCAAACACTTTTGATTATTAGATCTGCTCCAAATAAATAAATCAATCAATAAATAAAACATCAATCCATTAGAAAACAGAGAACAAACCATGTCTGAGCTCCACAACAAAATCCATGAAGATGTGACAAAGGTATGATTTTTTTTTTTATATTTCCCATAACAGGAAACAAGGATTTTCTTCAGACAAGATCCAATCCTTTGATCTTGCCCAAAATGTAATCATTTGTTCCTTGAGTGATAAATAATCCATAAAAGTGCAACAAAGTGCAATACCACTGATGGCCACTAGATGATGGCTCCAACTGACTTCAATTCATATTCATCATTTTCATTTTCAGTCAATACATTTTTCTACAAGTCATGAGATAAAGTCACTGCTGGTCCATCTGAAAATCATTCAGGAGATATTAGGCTGAGAGAAGGGGAGGAGTTAGGGGCGGGGCTAGTCTGATTGACAGCTCTGATCTCCAATGATTTACAGCTGGTTTAGAGGCTCATTCACCAGTGAGCTCCAGTCTCATCCTCATTGGACAGTGACCTCAGGTTCAAGGGTCAGACCCGCCTCCTCACTCCTCCCTTCATGTCCAAATATGGTCACTTCCTGCTCCAAAAATAAACACGGCCACGTCCAAATACCAACCTCTTGCTTCAATATGCACAAACCAACATCACCGTCCAAACTACACAGAACACTGTAAAGACAAAAGCTGATTTCTTTGTAATCTGAGTAAATCAAACTGAAATTTGTTTCCAATTATCCACCAACACGACTCACACCAGTTCATTCAAACAATATGTGACCTCATAAACATCGGGGTAAATAACGAGCTGCACACGTTATCCCAGAAGAATGCGTGAGGTCACAGCATCAAACCACAATCTCCTCCAATCGTCTGCTCCTCACCTCTTCGTGATTCTCTCCCCAAAGCTTTAGTGTCAGTGCTTTGCAGTTACATTCCTCTGTCGCAATCAGGAAAAAAAAAAAAAAAGCCCAACAAGCTCATTAAAATTCCTGCCTGAAAGAGCGTAGTGGCTCAGGGGAGCAGGGCCAGCGAGGGCCAGCGAGCCTGACACTGGCATTCACCCTGTTTCTGAGGACGTGCACAGGCACCGAGGCCGCTCATGTGCACAGGCTGGTTTTCAGAGTGGGCACTGAGGCATGATGCAAGCACAGAGAGAGACAATAGGTGGCAGCACCTCGAGCCCTGAACCCAGCCGGGCCTGACAATCCCTCTGTGACTCACACTCCTTTCACCCTCTCCATCCATCCACCTCTTTTTCTGGTTTTGTCTGTGGAGCTGAACAGGTGCCACCGAGCCATGTGTGTGTTTCCGTGCGTTTTTTCACAATAAAAGCGCGGCCGGGTCACGCTGAGACGCAGAGCTGTGTCGCTCTTTATTCTGAGTGATTGACGGGGCCTCCTGACGCCATCAGAGCCTGGCGATGAAGAGTGAGTGAGTCAGTGAGTCAGACTCTGTGTCATCATCATTTCATTCAGCTCGATTTCACTCTCACTGCTGGATGTGCTGCTCTTTGTTTACATCCAATAAAAAATGACATTGTTACATCTGATACAGACGTTCAAACAAGTCCAGGTTTGAGTGGATCAGAGAAGATGTTTAGTGTTTAGTTCACACTGTGTTTATCATGAACTCAGATACATGACACTGGAGAAATTAACCAAAGTCATATTAATCTGAATAATACTTTTCAAAGTTTGGTTACAAAGTGTTTTACAGAATAAAATCAAATATGATGAGCAAGTGATAAAATCCTGACGTGACAGAATAAAACAACAAGAGCTCATCTGCCAAATCAAACAGATTCGGGGTAAATACCAATAAAAAAAACATTTGAGCTGATAAAACAAAGTATATCAAAGAAGATGTAATAAAACAGACTACATAAAAGTAATGAAAATGATCAAATTACTTTAGTAGGTCTTTAGTAGTGAGCGGGCTGTGAGGAGGTAAAGTAAAAGTTTAAATCTGAATCTGACAGGTAACCACAGGGCTACAAACACTGGAGTGATATGTTTTGTTTTTTACAATAAGACATTAAATATGAGACAAACCAACTGTGACATGTCAAAGGTTATTTGTGTCACTTTGTTCCCATACCAGTGAAACACGATGCTGCACCTACATATGATCTGATCAGAGGGAAGCATGTAAATGAAAAACACTGAGGTACCAACAGTTGATCCCTGTGGGACACCACGGTCAGAAAAACAGGAGTGAAACCAGCGATCAGCTGAGTGCAGATCTGGTCAGACTGAAGGTTTTAGATTCTCAGATCTCTTACTCATGAAAAGACTCTTAGTGTTACACTGTTGTAACTTAGACATGTGTAAAATTATTTTTTAAATATTCATCTCTTTTCTCTGGAGCATGAGAATAAATACTGAAGTAGAATTTCATAGAGAAGAAGATGATATTGTGTAGTAAGTTTTATTTTGAAAAACACACATAGTTATGTATTTAATTTTTTTTCCAGAACATTTTTCTTCTTTCTCTGATTTTCAGTCTTTTCCAGGAAAATTGGTTGAAAACTTCCAAGTTTAATAAATGTTTCCAGGACACATGGGATTCCTGTTTTAATACTTGTAGTTAAAAGCAGGTCTTTTAATATAACGTGAACATTTTTCACATATTATATATTATATTACATATTATATTTCTCCACTGGCTTACAAATATTCAGCTCAGTCCACACTGCAAATCCCAGTTCATCCATGAAGCTGAATTTTGCAGGAGAGTCTAAAAAATGTTGATAACTCTCAAACTGTTGTAATATATATTCTATATAATATACACACAACTAACCAAATACACTTAAGCATTCAGAATAGATTTTTGATTAACACAATAACAAAGAGAAAAGTTTTGCTTTTTATGAAATCTTAATAATTTGTTCATTTGACATAAAAAAATAACATAATGACAACAAGGTTTGTAATTATTTTTCTGACACTATCACAATTTTCTGTGTTTTTAACTTTGTAGGATTTTCTAGTTCACATAGTTTAATAAATATTAGTGAAAGCTGTGCAGGATAAAGGACAGGAAGTTGTAATCAGATGACGTGTCACAGTTTCATTTGTGTGAGATTTACTCTAAACTCTCGTGTTGCTGCACAGATCAAAGCTCAACATCTTGTAACAGTTTATCAACATGTTTTAAGTAAAGTGAGAAAGACATTTTTTTTCTGTTTGTGCTGATTTAATTTTAAATGTATTTTTATTTCACAATAAGAGCACATGAGGCCTGTGTGTGGAGTCCTGGATTAAAACAACTGTTAAAATGTATCTTTTTGTGCTAACATGTTGCAGATGAAATGACTCCTGTAGACTGCACTGGAGCAGGTTTCTTCACTGCTAACACTGATCACACCTCATCAGTATGACCCACACACTGTCTCTGTCAAAATAAGTTCACATCATGAAGTGATTAATTATTTACATCAACACGCATCACTATTCATAACTAGCCCGGGCTGGATCACACGTGGTTAAACTGGACAATGTTGCAGGTCCACAGTCTCATGGTTCCTCAGGCCTTTAGCCCATGAAACACATATAATACATTACAACATGTACAGGATGTAAACTGATGAAACATTCAAACAGTTGTAGAAATAAATCTGGAATCTGATCCAGGAGTTTTAAACGTAGCCATGTTGGATTTTTGGAACCAGAAGTGACCATATTTAGATTTGAGGGGAGGAGTGAGGAGGCGGGTCTGACTCTTGAACCAGAACCGTCCAATGTGGATGAGAATGGAGTTTACTGGTGACTGAGCCTCCAAACCAGCTGTAAATCACTGGAGAGCAGAGCTGTCAATCAGACTAGCCCCGCCCCTAACTCCTCCCACCAGATCTCTGAGAAGAGTTTATCTAATGACATCAGAATGACTTGTGAGGAAAATGTATTGACTGAATATTTCAGGATTGGAAATGAGGAGTTTTGAATTGAAGTCAACTGGAGCAGCACCTAGTGGATATCGGTGGTATTACACTTTCTTTTTTTTTTTTTTTTTTTTTGACAATTTGCTTCATTTTTGAGACCTGGTTCCAGAAGAAGAAAGAGGTTTGTACAAACTAAAAACAGTGAAATGTTTAGTTTATTTGTTTGTTTTTTTTAGAAAATCTACACACATGCTGGATGGTAACGTCTACAATCTGAGAAGATCTTGTGGAGATCAGATGTAGATCGTGGAGGTTGGTGCTCTCTGGATGCTTCCTTGTAAAACATTTAAATCCAGTCGCAGCCGTAATATGAACTAAATCCTGATTCTAGCCATTAGTATATAGAGTAATTATACTGTACTTCACTGTCAACCTTCAAAGCATAAAAGTGCTGCTTATACAATCAGCAGTAATAATGATCTAGGAGCCAGTCTTTACATTTCTGTCATATGTACAAAGAAAACTTCTCCATCTTTCTCTCAACGAGCTCTTCATTAAAACCACTAAATGAGCCAGTGCTACAGACTGGGGTTATCTGGGGTTAAAATCTACTGTACACACATCACATAACAAATGCTGTTTGTCCGCAAACCTATCACCGCCCCCCTCTCACTGCACCGCTGAATAAAAAGGTTCCAACCAAGATGAAAAAGCCTGGACTGGAATAAACAAAGCATGAATTATGAAGATTGTTTGTTGTCTACTTTTCAAATCAACAAGCCATCGCTGTAACTGTGGGGTTTGGATGTATGCTGCAGTTGAATGTGTGTTTGGTTTGTTGAAGATAAGAGAGCTCTTTGATTATCCTTCCACCCACTCAAAGAATCACTAAAAGAGGAGAGAGGAAAACACACAGTGCAGCTCTGAAGTGCTCTTATTCTCACTGCAAAAAAAATGAAATCGTGTCAACAAAAGCGCTGATTGTTGCTACAAGTGTAAGTGATGCAAATGTGCGTATTCCAGCGGAGGCTAAACTGGCTCCGGTGGTTTGTAAAGCCCGTGAAAAATCCAACAATAAATGAAACTTTACCTAACTTTTTCCCCCCGTCTACAACTGCTGGATTGAGTTAGCCCGGCCCATCTGGTGCAGCAAATGGCTCAACTCACCAGGGAGCGAGGGGAGTGAGAGAGGAGGAGATGGTGAAGAGGGGGGAGAGAGAGGGAGAGGGAGGAGAGGAGGGGGGGTCGGATTGAAAACAGATCAGCAGCCTGAAGATCTCAACACCACCGCATGTCTCTGCAACAACTGCCCGAGAGAGGCCAAACCGCTCTGACTTCCAAACTTTTACGCGCAGCAGAAAGAGAAAACAAACCGCGACTTTTACGCACGATGTTAGTTTGCTGAAACAAAGCGCGCACACGCCACAGCGCACCTCTCCGAGAAGATGGATTGTAAGAAAAAGTTAGACGCGACTTCTGCTCCGCACTGAATTGCTCTGTGGGATAGAAGAAGAGGAGGAGGAGGAGGAGGAGGAGGAGGTGTGCGGGGTTGGTGTAATGCCGTGCAAACTTTGCGTGTTTCCAAAACTTTTCTTAACTCGGTTCATGGAGTTTCGCGTCAAGTCCGGTGAGGCTTTGCGTTCAATGGTGGTGCCAGCTCACTTCTAGTTTTACGGGAATCAGACTGCCTGGCAAAAAAAAAGAAAAGAAGAAAGTTTTCCTCGGACAAAAAGACGGAGGAAGAGCTCCGGAGAGAAAAGAGACGCCAGTGAAGGTAAGGAGGGGGGACTGTGGGGATGCTGACAGAGAGAAGTCGCGGTGATTTTGCCTTCATGTGTTTTTTTTATCACTTACATCTAGAAGGTTGTTTTAAAATGAGTTCCTCCTCCTCCTCTTCCTCCTCCTCCTCTTCTTCTCCTTTCTGTCTGTTGCCTTGCGTGTCAACGGCAGATGAGGCTTAGGGCAGCTTCACATCTCATTTGCACTTTGAACTTATCTGACACAGGAATCCAAAAAATTTTCGTCCTGCAACTTGATCCATATGGGAAGAGATGTGATGGGCGCCAATCCTCCTGCTTTTAATAGTTTAACACACATTAGTGGTTGTTTTTCTTCTCCAAACTCTGATTTATTTTGTAGTTTTTAGGATTAAAACTGAATTTTAACACCAGCAAAAAAAGGAAAACCACTTTTAATTGTTGTATGTTTTCAGTGACACCCCCCCTCCCAGGACCAGCACCACACTCTTCCCTCACTTTACTTTTTTTAATCTCTTAATGCTACAAAGAAAAGAAAGGAGAGATCAAACAGAGAGTGTCAGGAATGCAGTAGCAGCACGGCCACATCAGGGCTGTGGGAGATGTGTACTTATTGTTGAAAGATTCAAAGTTTACTGTTTGCTCTCAGGACTGAGCAGTCAACAAACACTTCACGCCTTTGTGGGGCCCTTTAGCGGCTATATTTGCTGTTGGCTTTTACCCCTATCTAACAGGCGCTACTAATGATCTCCAAACTCATGTGTGGACTTATGAGTCCCACTTTTTGTGTTAGTTGTCTTGGCCTACATATAAGCGTGTTTGGATTTTGTTAGACTCCCACCACCACCACCACCCCATGTAAGTCACATTTGAAAATCTAATGGGTCGCTCTAATGGGATGATTTTTTTTTTTTTTCTTGCAAGTTAATGAGACTTGGACCTCGAAAAGTTTGAAATTCAAGCACAAGATGAGACGCTTGGAAAAAAAGAAGAAAAACAAGTTTAAGCTGATGATAATCGAGATCTTTCCCCAAATTGTGCATGTGTGTTTTCCGCTTCAGATGATGACAACGCCAGTCAGGGGCTGAGGTGATTTGCATGAGAAAAAACAGAAAAAGTTTTAGTGCATTTGGCCATTGTGAGGAATGAAGAGTTCCAACAGTTCGGGCCTACGGAGAGTGAAAGGAGTGAAGAATGGATGAGCCTATTCAGCTCATTCAGCCTCAGTTCGGGGGCTCCGCTCTGCAGCGTTCAGAGACCCTATAGTGGCCATGTCACTTTCATCTCCACAGCCCCTGTGTGCTGTTGTATGTATGTATGCTGCTGTAGCCCCCGTCTTCACACATCTCTGTGCACAGGCCCCACTTTATTGATCTGCCTCTCCTTTTTTTTTGGTGCCTCTTTTTCTGGAAGTCTGCAGAAAATTTAATGGACCAAATACTGGAAAAGGAGTGACTGAGTTGTGTGTGTGTGTGTGTGTTGGAGGGGTAT
>OOFC01017610.1:15318-26005 GCA_900323345.1 Pseudochromis fuscus
ACACAGTTACAATGTGGAAACTTAGAAGCAACCCCCCCATCCTCCTCCCCCGACCCCCCCTCTCACTGTGGCACCATGGAGCAAGACTCCAATACACCATCTCCCATGAGTATGAATAATGGAGGAATCCCATATGTGTCAGCTTGTAAATCTAGATCACCAACTGTAGGCCTAAGGAAGTCTGGTAGGCCCTGGGGTGTCCCATGGCCTCCGGTGTGGGGGGAGGAGTTCAGGCTAAGCAAGACCAGGCAGACTGTCCACAGTGCGTTGCCGTCCTGAGGGCGACTAACACGCAGCGGGGACAGGAACAGCACAGGATGTCAACACTTGTATCTACTATAACTGCCCTTTTTCACACATGGTTGCTCTCATACACTGAATTGAGATTCTATAATTGAGTGTGTGTCTTTTGAGTGCATGTTGTGTCCCATTTACATTGATTACATATACTTTCAGGAACTGGAAAAACAAATATCGGCGTAGATTGGATATCGTTGGATGTGTTTTCTAAAATATAATTATTAAAAGCACCTCTAATTAATCGTTTAGTATTAATGTACAATGTATCACTTGTAGACCACAGACGGTCGAAAGTTTTAAAAAAGGACTGAAAACCTTACTTTTCAAGAGAAACTTTAATTTTTAATTTGATGTGTTGTTGATATTATTGTATTGTTCTTACTCCTTTATTGTGCAAGTTACCATATTTAGTACATTCAGCGCACTACAAAAATCTTCACACCCCCTTGTTGACGCAGCACAACCACAGTTTGTAGAAAAATATTGAGCCGACACCAGCAAGTAACCATAGATGGTAAATTCCTTGACCCTGGTTTTCAACATAACAGGAATAATGTAATACCTACATAATAACAAAATCAAAATGTTTTAATGAAGTCACAAAATAATAGAAGTCTTGTAATTTCCTCTGGTAACTCTCCAGGGTGGAAATTTTGAATTTTCAGGTGTTTCAGTGAGTATACTATAAAGGGTTAAACTGAATGTGACACTTTGAGATCTCTCTGAGGTCTAAAGTACCTTACAAATAAAATATATTATCATTATTATTACTTGTAGCAGTGAACCTAGAAAGAAGTGTAACCCTGTCAAGTGGCCACCAACAATATGACATCACTGCAGACTGACGTGTTTTAGTTTAAAGACTAGTAATGCTCAATATTAAGATTGACAGATATTTTACAGTGCAATCCTGAAAACACTTTGGATATATGAGGAAGACTGTTCCATATATTACTCCACGCACCATGGTAGTGACAACTAAATAATGTCTATAGGGACCAATTTGTGCTTCATGTGCTATTTCTACACTTCAGTCATTAAGTTGCAATGTGCAGGTGTCAGACAGGCTGTCTGCCAGTGAAAGTTCAGTATCACTCAAATTCATCTAAATGATTTTATATTATACTCCAAAAGAGAAGGGTACAGTCTGACTTTGACTGCTGCTCTGCCTGTTCAGCTTGGGCAAAATCCAGCATAATGTTAACAAAGCTAGCTTAGGGGAAGGGCAAAAGTCCAACAGTGAATCCAAAATTGAAAAAGGGAAAAGCATGAGTTTGTCTAAAGGTTATTTTTAACACTTCATTGTAAAGAATAAACATATGAACTATAACATGTTAATTAATTAGCATCCAGGTTGCAAAATGTGTATGTTTTTAATTTCAAACAGTGCCAGGCAGTTTGTTTTCCCCAGTTTCCAGTCTTTCTGCTAAAGCAGGTACTGGCTGGAGTATTGTTTTTACAATAATATACAGACATGAGAGTGGTATCAGTCTTCATATAGCAGGAAAGCAAATGATCTTACTTCCTTATCCCTGTTTTATACCCTGATCTGGACAATGTACCCTCTGGGATTCAAACATGCAAAGCCAGATCATCAAAACAATATTTTCTGGAAAAAAACAACAACAACAATATCAACCACATGACCGGTGTCTTTATCCCATTAACCGTATCTAGAATGGACAAAGCTAACATAACACCACCCGTTGGTTTGTGGACTTCCAAGTTGAAGCCAAGAGTCTGGAATGTGAACGTCGCCATGTTTATTATTTTGAGTCAGAAGTGACCATATTTCGATATGAAGGGAGGATTAAGGAGGCGGGTCTGACCCTTGAAGCTGAGGTCATTGCCCAATGTGCATGAGACTCAACCTCATTGGAGGTTGTCAATCAAACTAACCACACCTCTAAAAAGACCTGTATTTCATTACTGAAAATGAATTTTTGAATGGAAATCACATGGAAGAAGAAGTTTTTGGAGCCAGCATCTAGTGGCCATTGGGAGTATTGCACTTTTTTCCACTTCGGTACACAGTCTATGCTTCATCTGCATTGGCTGCAACTTTGGATTTTGATACAAATTTTTATTATATCGTTGAATGTCATGAAGTCACATGAGGACTTCTTTTGTGTTTATCATGATTTGAAGTTCACCTGCATGAAGCCCTTTCTCCCACATCCTTTGAAATGTTTGTATCCTCCAGGAAACAGAAACCATTCAAGGGTAAAATGTCAAATTATTCTTCTAAGAAGAAAATGAAGCCACTTAGCCACATGCAGTCATCCAGGCTTTTCTCATTAAAGAATCTGAAAAGATCCACATTTATCCACCAGCACCAACTGAAGCACCACATTTTGGAAAGTGACCGTTCATACAGTGAACCAATAGCTCCCACTTCCCTTGTCCATTCAGCTGCTCCACTGCACTTTTCAGTTAAGCCCCCAGATTTGTTTTCTTCCCAACAGTTAGTGAACTTATCAGGCTCTGACATGGGTGTGTTGTCGCTGTCACAGTGCTGGTCCTTCCCTCTGTTGGCAGGAAAGGTGGAGAGTCGCTTTGTTTGTCAAGATGTGCTCAGCAATTCAATTTCACAGCTCCGTCTCAGAGGAGAGCCGGGAGAGCATAAGGAGAGAGGGGACAGTAATTGAAAGGCAGTGGAGCTCATCCTCTGTCCCCTTCTTCGACTTTTCTTCTCTTTTGTGTACAACTCTTATATTTGTGAGTGTCATTTTTGTTGTGGCAATGGTCCTTTATTTCTGTACAATCCATGTCCATAAAATAATGTATTAGCAACACAACTGACTTGGTGCTCTTCCTCTGTTCTGTCAACAGCAGAAAGCTGTCCCAGATTTGTCCTAAAAATGTGTTTTGATCTCTGCTCTGCTTTGAATCAAAGCCCGTTACTTTAATCAATATTTAAATTACCTGTGCAACAGCAGAAATAATAAATTCTGGCCACATGAAAGATCTTTAATCTGCATGAAAAAGTGCACTGTTACATATTAGCCCGGTGATTCTTCATACTTTCATTTACTGTTCTTTGAAGCTTGAGAAAGGAGTAAAGGCTGGAATTATTTTTTACATTTTCCAACTTTTTTCCACTGGATTTCCTCCATCACGAGTAAAACTGTACCAACTGCCACCCTGAACTGTACTATTATCTACATGGTAGTTCACTGAAACATGCTGAAAGTTTAACTATGTATTTACGCTGTTAAAAACTAAGGTTGTGGCTTAATTTTACTTTAAATAGCTCAAATATTTCTTCAAGTCTTTGGTAAGTTGAATATGTATTTGGGCCCTAAAACATATCCACAGTGAAAGACTAGATGTTTACTTTGTTGGCCTCTCTTGGCATTTTATCTCCCTTTATTGTGTCGCTAGAGTGTGAACTAACAAGGGCTTTTAGTAGAGTGTAACTAGGTCTGAATGAATGTTTTGGCTGTGATTTTGGCCAGAGAAGAGACAGCGGGGGGAGAGCGAGAGGGAGAGCCACACTGCATAATTCAGAGGGGATGGAAGATTATGCACCATCTGTGTCCATATCCCAGTGGCCCTGTCAGAATTGATCCACAACCCTTGACCTTTTCGGAGTGTTTTCCACCCGCACTGCCGTGTGCACTGTGTTAGTGCACAGGCATGTGTATTTTGGTGTGTCCTGAGCATGAGTCAGCCTGCTGCTCGATAACCTTTCCACTGGATTACAAAGTGCAGGTCAGACGCACACGAACAGTTTTTCTGTCTTTATTTTGTTGTTGCTCAAATCAAAAGGTCAAGCTTTTTTGGGGGAGAATATGAGATATTACTGACAGCGAATATACTGCAAAGGCTAAATGGGTCATAAGAATTAAGTGAAGGGAACAGTTGGACTTTTTTTTGGAAATATTTTTTTTTTTTGCGAAGGGTTAAATAAGGATGACACAGCAGGTGATGAGCATAAAGAATATCATCTGGACTTCAGTCTGGTATCTGCACAGTTTGTCAGCCATGACTCTAAATACCAAAAATCATGTATATGTGAATACAAAGAAAATTCTCAATAAAACTTTGTGCATTTTTGCTAAGGTGTCCAATTTTGGACTGAATCCACCACTATACTCTAACAGCACAGATGATATTTTGATGTGTGATCACAGACTGTATAAAGAAATGGACAAAGCAACAAGGTCTCAAAAATAAGGCCAATGCAGAAACACGAAAAAGCAAAATACTCCCAAAAGCCACTAGATGCCAGCTCCAAAAAACTCTGGCTCTATTGACTTCAATTCAATAATTGTCAATCATGTAATTCCCAGTCAATGAATTTCTTCCAAAAGTCATTCTGATGTCATAAGCTGAAGTTCTTCTGATGAGTGATCTGGTGGTTCATCTGAAAATCATTTCATCACGAGGTAGATATTAGGCTTTAAGAAGATGAGGATTTAGGGACATGGTTTGTTTGATCGACAGTGAGATCAGACTTGAGCTCCCCTATGTGTCGCATACACATAGGACAGTGTCCTCAGGTTTAAGGGTCAGACCCGCCTCTTAACTCCTCTCCTTCTTATCCCAATATGGTCACGTCTGCCTCCAATCAACCAACATGGTGATCTTCAAATGCCAAACTCATGGCTTCAAAATGTAAGTTTTTTGTTGTTGCTGTTGTGGAGTTTTTGTATCTTGCAGTATATTGTGGCATTTTTCCACTAAATGGTATCAGCTCAACTCTACTCAGTTTGGTTTTACCTGGTACCACTTTCTTAATACCTACTCTCATGCGGTTCAAAAAAGTAGGCAACCAGGTATTTGTAGGAACTGAACTTCGTCAGAATCATAACTGCGTCATTGCGTCATCATTGCATGCTACGTACTTATTTGTACTCACAAGCCAACAGTCTGCACGGTTATAGTCAGAATAACAGGTTTTCAACCTGTGGGGAAAAAACACACAAAAGATCCAAAGTACAACAACAGGGCTTTAGTGCAACATAAAATTGTATCTAAAAAACATGAGTGGGTTCCTGAGCTACGAGCGTCTGGTTGGTGGAGCAGTTCACGGACGATGTAGCAGGACCTCACATCTCTGAAAATCTCGGAGCAAGTTTTTAACCAAGCTGGTACCATGTGGTGGAAAAGCGCCTTCATAAGGGCAACCACAAAGACTCTGGAAGCCAAAATGGCCACAAAATTACTAAGAACACTATCAATAGTTGGCACCAGTGGGTCAGTACACAATGAAAATACAAAGCCATTTGGATTTTATGCCCCATTTCATTTTGTTTTTGTTTGTTCGAGCTGCAGTGGTAGAAAAATTGACGTCTCTTGCACAGTGAATTTCTCCCTGTGATTGTTGATCAAGTCCAATATTAACCCCAGAATCTAGATCTTACTTTTCAACAGATGTAACATCAAGTTGCATATGTTATACAATGTAGATAATGGCATTTAATGGTATTATATTGACGTATATGCTGTATTTACAAATAGTGGCTCTTAGACGAAAAATAATAGGCCTCAATTTGAGGCAGGTTCTTGTTAGGCACGGGCCTTTATTTCTAATTTCTCATTTATTTCTATGGCAAACTATTGGTTTAATTTATCCATCTCCGTTTTGTCCTGGCCTATATTTGGTATTGGGTCTTTATTTGTTTATATCGACCATGGCTCTGGCTGTTATTACAGATCCAGTTTTTATTTGACTACCGGTATTTATTTGTGGAAATATGGTATTTACCACATCATTGTTCATCCCTCTGCAGGAATAAGATACCACTCAGCTTTCCAGTATCTTGTTCCTCTTGCGGATTTGCACAAGCCAATGAGGAACTAACGAGCTAAAAACAGAGCCTGCTTGATGATGATCACATACCATGTTACAGTCTGGAGCTTGTGACCATGGATGGAGGACTGTGAGCTGAACAAAACACTGACCTTTAGAAGCTGCTTTTGCTTTAAATTAAACCTCTTGGCTCAGGGATCACTGCATACCCTCTGATGGAAACTGAAAATCAAGTGTGAATACTGGGAGCTGTACTGCGTCCAGGGCACAGGAGCAGGATAATTAACAAACCATAAAACTGAATGGCACTTGATGTTTTTCATCTGTATATTCATCTTTTTGAATGCAGCTTGATGTTCTTTGTGGAAGAGGGCCCAGCCTCAACACGAGCACAGTCGAATGCCTCTGAAGGAGCAAATCGGCTGTGTGATGAGCTTGAACTAAATGACTATCTTACTGTAATTCTTGCCAGGGGTGGGATGCTTGAATACAAAGTACAACATGAAAGGCCGGGAGCCTCGGCTCTCGCATAGAGCACATCAAAGAGCAGACAGGCGAATGACACCAACTTTTCCTCTGATCCTCAATGGGGACGAGTGGTTGACAGTGCTCCTTAAACCGCTCCGTCTCCCCATCCCGGTGATTCTCCTGACTCTCCTCCACCACCCTCTCTCCACCCATCCCTCTCAGCTTTTGTAATTTTATCTTTCATTTGATTGACTGCGTTTTTTCCCCCTCGTCACAGCTGGCTGAGAAGTTTAGGCCGTTAGGGGTTAGTATTGATTTGATGATCCCAAATCGTTCCACTTTCATGGCACCCTTGAACATCAGTGAGGTCACACCCCCTCCCAGCTGCCTGCACCTATACACACAAGTACAACGAAGAAGAAAAAACACACACTTCCTTGCCAACCAAACCTGAGCTAAAACCACTCACGATGTATGTGTGTGTGTTTTCTCCACTGAATTTGCGACGATGTCTATGTTGCGCTAATGTGTTGAAGATTCCTGTGTGATTGTGGTTAATTAGATGATGAGAAGTGTGCGCTGACAAGCTGCTTATTCTGATTAGAGAGATCGACTTTCTGCGAGAGGCAGAACTAACGAGGCTCGCAAACCTCAGTGCCGAGCTTTCTTAACACATCTGCACCTTGTCTCCTAAAACAGATTTAATTACAGAAATCAGTGACAAGATTTAACAATTTTCAGAAATCACTTGTATGACAGCAACTTTGTAACTTTTTAAGACCCCTCCTATGAGTTTTCTTCAAAGAGCACCTTCCATTAGCTGTTGTAAAATATCAGTAAAAGCACAGTCAGAATAGTTTATTGCTTTAAAAAGAGAAGGTCTTGTTATCACAAGTGGGGAAAAGTGTTGCCTTCACTCTTATAAAACTCTGGTATCTCTTTGAATTTCCCTAAAATATGAGTCTGCAGGCTAAGTGGTGCTTTGCAGAATCACTTCTAATGAAAAAAATAAAAAAAAGTTGGACCACTTGCACCTCTGAATGAATCATCGCTGTTTGAACACTTAGGAGCTGTTCCATGTACCACTCGATTAAAGCCAAATTGCTCTGCGGTTCTGGGGTTTAACAAGGTGTCTGTGGGACTAAATTACAAATGGGGAAAATATTGACAGAATCTTACAGTGATCTGTGACATAATTGTTTGATCATTCTTATTAAAGTTTATTGTTAGGGCAAATAAATTGTTATGTAAGGTGTGCATGAGCAGCCTGGTGATCTGAAAGACTTCTATGCAGATATTGCAAAAAAGAGTCTTATTGTGAATAGTTCCTGATTCCTGATCTGATTGGCCCTGCATTTCCTTTCTGTCTTACCATAGACTGGATATAGAAATGCACGAAGCAACCAAGGCTCAAAAAATGACGCGAATGAGGACTGCAAAAAATATAGCCATTAGATCAGGGGTGTCCAATCCTGGTCCTCGAGGGCCCCTATCCTGAATGTTTTAGATGTGTCCCTCTTCCAACACACCTGATTCAAATGATCAGCTCATCATGAAGCTCTGCAGATGCTGGTCATTTGAATCAGGTGTGTTGGAAGAGGGACACATCTAAAACATGTAGGATAGTGGCCCTCGAGGACCAGGATTGGACACCTCTGTCTTAGATACTGACTAAAAAAAAACCCGTCAGATTGACTTAATTTTCAATCGTGAAATACTCAATTAATCAATTTTTTCCACAAGTTAGTCTGATGTTATTGGCTAAAGTCAATTCTTCTTATTTTTCATCTCCATCTGAAAATCATTAAGCAGATATTAGGCTTCAAAAAGAGGAAGATTTAAGGCCGTGGTTAGTTTGATTGACAGGTCTTTTCTCCAACAAGCCCAGCTCTGAAGTCAAGTCTCAAAAACATTGGTCAGTGTCCTCAGGTTCAACGGTCAGACCCGCCTCCTCACTCCTCCCTTCATATCCAAATATGGTCAGTTCTGGCTCCCAAAAAAAACCCAACAACATAAGAGCAATGTTCAAATGCAAAATTCAAAACACGAATGCACAATCATCAGATGACGTCACATTAGCTCCGTCCATGCATCCTACTTTGTGTGACCAGATAGCAGTGTAAAGGCTTTCCCGGAGTGAAAGTAAGCTGAATGCCTTCATAAAGATATCTGCAGCAGATGGGTAGACTCCTCTGCAAATGTGTGAATTTGAGTTAAGGTGGATTTACCCTTGACTACTTCACTGAATATAGCTTCTCCTTCCCTCTGTGAGGAAGGCTTTCTCAGCTGTAGCCGTCTAGCTCATCTGTTTCCCGCAGATGGCTTGTCAGTCATACAGTCTCCAACTCACCAGAGATCCTGAAATTCCTCAGAAAGTTTTCGCTGAGCGTGTCCCTCTGAGTCATTGAAACTCTGTGTGTTTCTCTCTGATTATGGATAGTTCTCTGAGGGCTTATGGTTGTCGTCTATTGTCTGCATTGATGGATGATGGACAGATTATTGTTGCTATCTCATTGAAACCTGCAAACACACACACACACACAAACAGAAATTTGTAATCCTGTGTGACATTAGAAAGTCTCTTAGCTCAGTATAGCTTGTATAAACAAAGTCGCAGTAATATGTGATGTGCATACTCACATACACTGCAGTTTTACTATTAGAAACACACTAATCATGGCTACATTGTCTTCCATTACTGCAAGTCAGACATGTAATCAAGTGGCTGTTTCCACGAGATCTTTCCTCATTAGTACTCATAAGTGTTTTCCTCTTCACTCCACTACTTCCAGGATCTTGATTATCTGTGGATCTGAAGTTGGCCCTACACTAACACTGGATTGTTTTATATATATTAACAGACCTCATTTATCAAGTGAGCATGCAGCTAAATTTCATCATTACACTTAGCCTACTTGTAGAGATAATTAGTTATCAACTCGAGTTTTTTGATATGAAATGAGGCATCCGCTGCAATGAAATCTGTGACTGTGACCTCGTGACCCTGCAAACTGATTTCACACAAGTCAAGAAAGAAAGCGTGAATACAGTTTCATCATGCTTCTGGTGCCTCTGAACAAGCTGTGTGGAGTCTGAGAGAACAGCCCCTGTGAAGTCATCAGGGTTATCGCAGCTTGGGATCGCAGCCTGTGATACAAACTGGGGACGCGCACGTTGAAAAATGTCTGTTTAGCAGCGAGGAAGGGTTTAACAAGAGATGTTGTTGAGTTGCACTGTGGGAGTTAAGGATTAAGTATTTTTGGAGCTTGACCATAAATGTATTATGAGAGCTGGATAAGGCACAAAAAGCAGTTTTTCCTCATAGACCACAATTACTGAAGAGATAGTTATTTTTTTTATGAATCTTTAATCTGTGGAGGTTTAATATTTAAGCTGGTGTCTCATCTTTGACTGTAGCATCCCATTGCTTTAACTAGAAAGACTCAGAGGGAGCAAACTTCAGGCAAGGTATAATCCAGTTGTACTGCTCCCACAGCATACAGTGTAAACTAATGCTGGTATACAATGCTCTAAATTAGGGCTGTCAAAGTTAATGCATTAATGCCGATTAATCCATCATCATGATTAATCTGATTACCATATTTTCTGCACTATAAGGTGCACCTAAAAGCCTTTAATTTTCTCAAAAACCGACAGTGCGCCTTATAATCCGATGCGCCTTATATATGGATCAATATTGGTTAATTATGGCTGCCGTAGTCAGGGGGAGTATATTGTGATTGCACTAATGTTTGATTTACCGTAGCGGTATCAGACTGTTTCTTTTACGTGTTTATTGAATCAGGGAAAAGTTCCCTCCACGTTTGTGATGCACTAACTACGTGATAAAAAGTTGCACTACCTGTTGTACCTTGCTGTTGGTAAAAGATAATACTACGTCACTGACGTTACCTCGGAGAAAAAAATAAAACAGCTGTTCATGTAGCTTTGAACTGTGACAAATGGAGTTGGAAATACATTGTTTTCAATGAAGGCGGCACAAATACCAGTAAGAGCTACCGGTACGTACGGTACCGTATTGTGAATGTACTAGCTTGTTTTGGGAGTGAACAGAGTTGTCAGAACGTTGGTTTGTTTTCTATTAATAAAGTTTGACTGACTGACTTATCTGACTGTTTTGTTGACATTCCCTTTAGCGCA